>APFE030758058.1:69268-96059 GCA_000404065.3 Pinus taeda | reverse complement strand
TGGATGTGAAAACAACATTTCTTCACGGGGATTTGGAAGAGGAAATCTACATGAAGCAACCTGAAGGCTTTGTGGTGAAAGGTAAGAAAGAGCTAGTATGCAAGTTAAATAAGTCTCTGTATGGGTTAAAACAGTCACCAAGGATGTGGTATCAGAAATTTGATACATTTATACGGGGACTTGGCTTCACCAGAAGCAAAGCAGATCATTTTGTGTATTTTAAATTAATTGGTGACCATGTTATTTATCTGGTCTTGTATGTGGATGATATGTTGCTAGTTGGAAATGACAAAGAAATTATCTAGGATTTGAAGACCCAATTGTCCTCCAAATTTGACATGAAAGATCTTGGTGCTGCCAACTATATTTTTGGCATGGAAATTAAAAGAGATCGGGAAAAGAGGAGGCTCTAGTTAAACCAGAGGAAGTATGTCGAGGCAATATTGCAGAGGTTTAATATGCAGGATAGTAAACCGGTGAAGGTTCCTATTCCTGTAGGTGTGAAGTTATCTGCTGAATAATGTCCCAAGACACAAGAAGAGGAAGAGGACATGTCCTGTGTTCCATATGCAAGTGCAGTTGGTAGCTTGATGTATGTAATGGTCTATACTAGACCAGACATTTCACATGCAGTGGGAGTATTGAGCAGGTTTATGTCAAAACCAGGGAAGGAGCACTGGACAGCAGTGAAGCGGGTTTTCAGGTATTTGCGTGGCACTAGTGATTATGGTTTGTGCTACCAAGGAAGACCAGGATTGGACAGAGTGTTGGATATCCGTGGCTTTGTTGATGCAGACTGGGCTGGAGATCTGGATCAGAGAAGATCTACAAGTGGGTATGTGTTTAACCTATTGGGAGGTGCAGTCAGTTGGATGAGTAAGAAACAATCTGTAGTGGCACTATCAACTACAGAGGCAGAATACATGGCAGCCACTCATGCAAGCAAGGAAGTAGTTTGGTTGCAGGATTGTGTTCAAGTATGGGGTTAGTACAAGGAGCTATAAGGATAGACTGTGACAGCCAAAGTGCAATTTTCTTGGCAAAGAACCGTGCTTATCATTCAAAGACAAAGCACATTGATGTTCAGATCACTTTGTGAGGGATATGATAGAAGACAAAAAGGTGTTGCTGGTAAAGGTGGACACTTTGAAGAATACTGCAGATGCATTGACAAAATCTGTGAGCTCTGAGAAGTTCTCTTGGTGTAGAGAAATAATGGGCGTTTCAGGGCTGGAAAAATGACTAAGCTCTCCTGTGGCCCCCTGTGGAAAGAAAACAACAAGTGGGAGATTGTTGGGTTGTGTTATATTCTTTCCACATAGTTAACAGGGGGTTTGAGGGGTACCCGTAACCCCACTTTATGGGGTCCGGGGCAGAGCCCCAGAAAAATTTGGTTTTGGACCCTATGTTAGGTTGGGCGGACCCACCTATGGTGTTGTGCATGATTTTCGCACATGTTTTTTGGACGCGATGGTTTTCGGTCCATGGTATTGGATCGATGGTTTTTTGGTCCATGGTATTGGACGTGATGGTTTTTCGGTCCATGGTATTAAATGCTTCCATACTTGAACTCTCAGGGCTCAGCGCATCAGAAATGACAACTTCGAAACTTACAACTTTTGTGAGGTTTGTAGCAGTCATTCATTCTATGAACATCTCTTGGGCTTCTGTAGTGTAGTTTGTGAATGAGGGGTGCATCATGAACTCCTCTCGGAATTGGAGATTCATAAGCTGCAAATAACAAAGTTCCCAAACAACTCTTAGAATGCAAAGTGTTCTTCGGCAGACCAACATGCTCAATTTATAGAATGTTTTGAATTCAAATATGACCATTCCCCCCAAATTCTTATAATAAATGCATCTTTGACAGTGGATCTCCAAATATTTTCACCATAAATAGCTCCTATCCACTCCTCTTAACTAATTTTTGGCCATCAAATCATGAATAGTAACCCCAACGACTACTTTTGGACCCATCTGCACAACACCATCCTCCATGGTGCAACTCCTCCAGCAGAGCTCCACCTGTTGCACTCCCACCATCTATCGCGCAACCTTCCTACCACGAGTTTCACTCTATTAGGCAACGTAGTTTATAGTCTCGTAATCCCTTGCAACTTCCTGGATTACTAAGATTGGCCTAATTCCATATAGTCATTGCGCAGGGGAAGGATCCCATGTGTACAAATTCAGCCTACTTACGTTCAATTTTCCAGGGAATGGTTCCCCATTCAGCTTCGCGAGATGAACTACGCCACCATCCATGATCTCCTTAATAACATATTCCGCAACTAGTGCATTTGAAAATTCCTTGGAAATTTGTGAACTTGTTGTCATATAACAACACTAAATCATCTACCTTAAACTTGCACAACTTAATATGTTGATCATGCCATGCCTTTTCATGTTCCTTTTTCACTTGCTGGTGAAATCCCACAAGGAAGCAGTCTTCTTCTAACTCCAAGATATGCGCCGATCCATTCCTCCATGGTCTCAGGGTCCGCAATCTCTATCAAGACTGCAATACGTAAACTTGGCACAATATACTCCATAGGCATTACTGCTTCAATTCCATATACCAACCTAAACGATGTTTGTCCTGTCAACTTCTTGCAGGTTATCCTATAAGCCCATAACACAATAGGGACATGCATGTCCTAGTCATTCCTCTATGCATTTCAGACCTTCGTCAATGCATTCTCCAAAATCTTGTTAAAGTCTTCCATTGTTCTATTCACCTGTGGGTGATAGGGCATACTCTTATGATGATACACTTGAAATTATTCGAGCATCGCGCTGATCGTCTCATTCAAAAAGTGTGTACCCTGATCACTCATCAAAATCTTAGGGCATCCAAATCTTATTAGGATATATTCAAACAAAAAAATTGCAACAGTGGTCATTGTACAATCCTTCACTGGCTGCGCTTCTACCCATCTGGTTAAGTATTCTGTTGCAGTAATGATGTATTTCACACTCGTCTTCTTATATGGTGGTTTTATTAGACCTATAAATTCGATGGCCCACTTATCAAATACCTACAATGAAACTTGAGGATTTAAAGGAAACTCATCCCTCCTCGAAGGCTTCCCTGTCCTTTGGAAAACATCGCATGCCTTGTAGTATGCCTTAGAATTCCTCTGTAATGTTGGCCACCATAGCCCAACACATAAAATCTTTTGTGAGGTCTCTTTCCCTACATAATGACCTCCTTCGACTCCTCCATGGGCTTTAACTAGGATACTAGTGCATTCAAACTCTAGAACATACCTTCGTAATATCTTATCTGTTCCCATCTTATACAAATGGCCCTCAATCGCTGAAAAATCCACAACGCGAACTACTAACTCCTTCTTCTGCTAAGTGGAATAACCTTCTAGAGCTATTCTCATTGTTAAAAATTGAATGATAACGGATAGGTTATTATCCACAACGCGCACCGCAAAGAGTTGTGCATACGACAGTCCTTCCTCCAAACTACTTGGTTCTTCATCTGTTTCAATCCTGGATAGATGGTTTGGACTGACATTTAGTCTTCCAGGATTCACAATCACTTCAAAGTCATATTCCTGGAACAATAGTAACCATTGACACATCTTCCCCCCAACACAGGCTTATTGACCAAGTACTTCATGGTGGAGTGATCTGTATACATTTTAAAGTGTCCACCCAACAAATAATATTTGCACTTCTGAAACGCATAGACCATCGCCAGCCCTTCGCACTTTGTAGTGAAGTAATTCTTCTCATATTTGGATAGCTTCTTTCTCATGAGAGCTATCGAATGATCAATCTCTCGTTCACCTACCTATGTTAATACAACTCCTAGCACAATACAAGATGCATCGACATGCACATGAAACTCCTTTTTCCAGTCAAGAAATACCAAAATAGGTGTTGTCATCATTTTCTCCTTTAAGACATCCAAGCTACACTGACATTATTCATCCCAACAAGACATCACATATTTCTTTAACAACTTCTCCATCAGTGCAGTTATCTGGAAATATGCCTTGATAAAATTCTTGTAATACCAGTGTGTCCCAATGTTGCGCGCAATTGTTTCATATTCCTAGGATCTTATAGATTCACAATTATGACAATCTTCATAGGGTCCACCATCAATCCCTTCTTACATATGACATGGCCGAGAAAAATCCCAAAGGGCACACAAAATATACACTTCTTTAATTTTAGTGCAATATGATACCTTTGACATGTATCTAGCATGAGGCGCAGACTCACAACATGGTGCTTCACTAAGCCAAACACAATCCAATCATTAAAATATACCACCAGGAACTTATGAATAAACTCCTTGAACATCGCGATCACTACCCGGGAAATTATTGCAAGTGCTTTCTTCAATCTGAATGGAATAACTATATGTTGAAAGCAGCTCCATTCAGTCACGAAGGTTGTTTTTCTTCTATCCTCTGGCACGATATTTATTTGATGATATCCAAAAACTCCATGAATAAATGAATACGCCTCCTATCCACCAACATTTTCTAGCACTTCATCAGTAAATGGTGTTGGAAATGGATCATGCACACAGGAATCATTCAACTTCTGTAGATCTACGCATATGCAGATTTTGCCCTTCTGTTTCTTTTCTTGGACCACCATTGGGCTTACCTAATTTGATTATTCTATTGGCTCAATAATACCAACATCCAACATGTTATCCAGTTCTTAGCACACCTTCTCTTTATATTTTGGATTCAGTCGATAAGGCCGCTGCTTAACAAGCTTTGCATTCGGCTTCAATGTGATCTTCATAACACCTAAATATCTAATGATCCCTTTCAAATATGAAAACTTCATTGGGAATAAATCTTGGTACTCGCGCAGTAGCTCAACGACCTTATCAACCGTATCTTCGTCCCAATAGTCTCCTATCTTCACGAACTTAGGTTATGCATGAGATCCAATGTTTACTTGTCAATTTTTCAACGACTCTGATATATCCCGGTTCGCCACCTTTGGTACTTCGATTTCGCGTTGTTCTTCAGTTTCAGAAATGGTAATATTTCGTGAATCATCCTCTTCTTTGTCAACAGTCACATCATAACATTCCAGCACATGGCACAATTGTGTACTCCAATCTGGCTGAGTCCATTCTACCAGTTCCTTCGACGTTATGAATATAGCGACCTTTATCTCTTGTAGCACCTCATCAATTCTTTCAAACCCATCCTCGAAGCTAAAGGTCAATAAAAAAATCTCCCTTAAAATGTCTCATTCAACTCTGCCATGGAGAAGCTTTGTATCCAAATACCAGTTCATTGGGATTGTATCTAAGGTATGATAGAAAATATGCACCCATTCTGGTTGTGGGTCTGTTTCCCAGGCCTTAGTCCATCGTGCTAAGTGATCCCGTGAATCATCCTTCCCTCTGTATTTTTTTGTCATTCGCATATTAGCATATCCAAACCTTAACTTCATCATTCTTCTGTATTCAGTCCATCCAGCAAAGCTCTCCTTGTGTGTACCCCAACAACGGGCAGCTGTAGCAGGTAGTGCCAATTCTAATGCCTGGAATCGATGCTCTTTCAGTAATTTCCTTTCAAATTCATCCAAAAAAAACTCCACATCACTCAAACCATCATAATGCGGAATGTTTCTTACCTCAGTCAAGACACACCTCAATGTTTTGGTCATCATATTGCAATGAAGCATAGCTACTTCATGCAGTCGATTCTGCCAGTGTTCAAGTTCTTCATCTGAATTTGAGGCACACAAGCTATCTCTGTGCCACACAATTCATTCATCGGTTTTAGGATTGATCCAATCCTCATCTCGCGTTGTTATTTTGTATATCTGGTCCAGATCATCGTCACTTTCTACATAGTCGTAGAGAGGTTCAATATAACATGCTCCCTATGTAGGGTCTAGTGGCACTACAACCCTAAGCGACTTCCTTTAGAATTTCATCTTCCACTTGATCAAGTTGATTACCCCATTCATATCAATATCCTAGTCAATCCCCAGTAGCGCGAGGTATGGGTTAGTATTATCCTCTATTTCAATGACCTTGCACTCGCACCTTCAATGTCCACTGTTACACCATATAAGTGCCCCATTCGAATAATCTTCTACTAATTTTCCATACGAAAATGAATAGGAGGCCACTATAGCGTAGGTATCCCCACCCTTTCCCATGTCTACTTAGGTAGGAAATTTGCGTCAGACCCCAGATCCAAAATTACCTGGTCCATTTCGTATTCACCTATCTATGCAGTTAACCTGATCTCGCGTGTCATTCACGTTTTATGCTTACCAATCTTTCTGACGGTGCACTGTTGAGTAGGAGTCTTTTCTTTATTAGTGCACTTGTCTATTAACTCCTGAAATCCTTCTACTTTATTCCATTCATGGAGTAAATTCATACAAGTCTTCAGGAAAGTAGTGAGTATTGAAGGACCTACTTCTTGTGTCGCACCCGTTTTTGGCATTTTCTCCTGGCTTCAGTTCTTATTTGCTTCCATAAAGGTATATTTAGCGTGATTAAGATCAAAATCTACTTCCTTATTAGCAGCCTTGTGCACTCATCCATCTTCCTCAGGCTGCTTACCTTTATATGCACCAGTAGTCATACCACTCATTAGCATGATATTTATGCTCTGATCTTCTTCGCAGGGCTCAGCCCTCATCATTTGAATGTTTTGCATAGGCTACTAAGGTTGCATCTTCTTTTCTTGAATATTTTCCATAAGGACCAGGAATTCCTCTATGACATGGTAAAACTTTCGACAATACTGACATGATGGATGTGTGGGATTTGTACAATCTTGTGTGAAGTGCCCATGCTTCGCCATAGTTGTAGCAACTTACTTGCCCATGCCCTCGACCTAGTCCAATGCCTCTTCCTCATCCTCAACCCTGGAATCCTCTGTGTGCTGCTCCTGTGCCTTGATCTTGAGGTAGGTTCTCTACTTGCATCCTGTAGGTAGGGTTTCTATCCATCATCAACTCATAGCTCCTACAATGGCGTTCATCGTTTCCTACAAACATACAGAAATTACAAAACAACTACTAAGGGGTCTGTACAAACTTCTGGAGTAAATGGAAGTTATCAGTAGCATGATGTCCTATAATCTAATAGATAGCACACCAGAGCGTAGCTCCCACACTCATCCTAATTTTATTTTTTGGCTTCAGGGGAACATGCCCTCTCTCTATGATATAGTTCTTAAAGACCATGCAATGGTCCTTATCATGTTCGTGGCTCTTACACTTCAGACACTAGATCTCAGCGCACACCTCCAGTTGAGCTTCCTTTCCTTTATTCAAGCTCTGCAACTCCAAGTGCAGGCTTTCCAGTTGTGATTGAATCTATTGCACCCCAAGATTCATGTCCTGTATAGGTGAGCCATCCAGCCTCATCACGATCTCCAAGGCTTCTACTTGCGTTGTTATCTTATGC
Organism: Pinus taeda; assembly: GCA_000404065.3. Taxonomy (NCBI): domain Eukaryota; kingdom Viridiplantae; phylum Streptophyta; class Pinopsida; order Pinales; family Pinaceae; genus Pinus; species Pinus taeda. The sequence continues at coordinate 88,630 of APFE030758058.1, read as the reverse complement.
TATAAACCAGTCGCGGTGCTATATATATGAGATTATCATATTGGCTTTCTTGATCAGGCACTTCAACCTCTAATCAAAATCCCACAGTGTCTCATCTATCTTCTGCCATATTTCCTTAAATTCAATTACAAACTATGCCTCTAACTTAGGCTTACTAAACTCCTTGTTGAAATCTAGTTGGGTATCCGCCAACGTTGCATTGGGGTTATCAAATAAATACTTTATCTACCATGTTAATGCGTGATCCTATAAGGCTGTAACCAACTACACTTTCTTAATATTATCGTTTGTGATTTGCTGTGCTGTCCAAACAACTCATGCAACAAACCAAAATTATTTTGGATCTTCGCTCCCTATTCCCTTAAAAAATGGTATATTCATCGTGTTCGCCATGTTGAATGGTGGGAATGGAGGTGGAGGGGGTGAAGGCATAGGTGTATGAGCCATAGGTCCCTTCGTCATCGCTTGAAGGGGGTTCAATGAGTAGAATATATTCTGGGCTAGATCCTTTATTCCTTCTAAAGAACCTCCTACTTCACGTAGCCCCAAACATCAAGGTAAATACATAACCCTCTTTTCACATAACGACATTTTAATCCGAGTCTTCAATGATTTCAAATACTTAGCTCACGGTCCTTTAAAGATCCTTCGTACCGTTTTGCTATCGTTGATATTTATATCAATCGTGAAAGAAGTCAGAAAGCTTCCCAATGTGTGATCAATCCAGTGGTCCACAACTTGCACGATATTTCTTTCTGATGCTTCCATAGGTCGCCCCGGTTTGGGAGTCCACATTATATGACCTTTGAGCCTCCACCTTCCTTGACTATCGACCAATTTATACGACCACTCATATATTTCTATAGGGAAGAAACAGAAGAACGCGTTGGTCTCGTGTGTGTACAAAATCTTTACAACCACTGCTTCTTGGATAATTAGGAATCTTGTTCCCTTGAGCTACAAATGCCTGTGATTTTAGATCAATCCACTTATCAAGGTCTTTCTTCGTAGGAAACCATTTATCACAAATCTTTTAGATAGATCTTGGTCCCAACAACAGAATCATTTTTTGGATTAAGGGGGCCTAACCCAGGTTCAAAGTTGTTCGCTCCAACCAACAAATCCCTAACTACTGGCGCTTTTAGCAACAAATTGCATAGCACAGGCTGCAGTCTCACACGAAGCAGTATTGGGGGATGCTAGAACCAAGTTTCTACATCTAGGGACATGTGATAAGTGGTTCTTAAGACCTTATAGCTCAGATATGCCTTTGCGCAGATCGATAGTCTTCTATGGGTTGATGCTGCAATTCTGAGAAAATGGTTTCCAGACCTTCGTGAAGGTCTGCGATTAGTCTTTGCAGACTCTAGACAGACAAATGATCAACTTCCGTGCATTAATCAATCATTCTAGATCTATCTTCGTGCAAATCAATCTAATTCATCAAGAATCATAACATAAATAACCCTTATCTTCGCAAAAAATGGATAATTACTTAAATCATGCACAAATGAGATAGATTCAATAGTTTTGTGCAACATTCATTTATTATTCCATACAAAACATATTATAAAGAAATAGATCATAACATAAATAGAGTTAAAAATAATGCTCAGATTGCAAGATAGTTATTCAAAATCATCCTTTATTTATCTTCAATGTTTAGATTACAGACTCTTTCACCTTGCGCACTCAGTTGCAGGGGTCCATGCACTCAGCGATGGACTTACCAAGGTCTCCTGCACACATAGTTGTAGGAGCCTTCCCCTTTCACCTAAGTATAGGAAGTATAGCCTTCATGCCTTAGAACTTGCCCAAAATAATCTCTACCTTAACTCCCAGTTATCGACTACCCCCTCTAGGCTCGTTATGACTCAACTATATATAGTTTTCTTCAATACAATACCATGGTCTGTGAACCATGGGTGAGTCTCAAAACCGACCTATTTAATTATTAAAGAATGGGATAAAACCCATTTAACTCCTATCTACTTGCATTCTCCACATCCACATTTCACAAAAACTTTACATCTTTTAAAAGACTTATACAAAATTTGGGTTAACTAACCCTAAAATCAACCCTATCCCAACGGATTCATTCATGGATCAGGTTTTGACTACCATAAACCAATTAACATTAAAGATCAAACAATGCTTGAGAAGGTCCTCAAATATTTGTCTACTAAGTTTGATGTTGTAGTAGTAGCTATTGAAGAAGCCAAGGATTTGACAATACTGACATTTGATGAATTTGTAGATTTTTCTGTAGATTCAACAACTCACGTGATATACTAAAACATAAGACAATAATATACTCTACTTTTTACAACAGAAACCAATAATGATCGATGAAAACAATAAGCAGAAAGAGGGAGAATATCAATCCCACATGACACAATATTTCTATGGGGAAAGAAACTACTAAAAACCCTGGCTATCTATATTGCATTAACCAGAAGATTTGAGAAGAAAATACAATTCTTTTTCTCATTAGAAAAATCCTTGCACAAGTAAGATCTAACTCTTTGCCTCACAAGCCAGCTCAAGCCAACACTTAGCCAATTCTGCTTCCTGCCAAGCCCCTACTTCCTTGCACAATTCCTGAGAGGATCAAGCCATATTTAATTGGGAGATCCTTCCTCCATAACTGCACAATCCAAACTTAGGTCATCAACTGATTTCATGCACCATCTGTACAACTTGGAAAATTATATTACTAATAGTACATTGTCCCTACACTCTAATCTTGACTAGATCTTCCTTTAAACTGGCATGCATGAATTATTTGTGACTGAATATTTAGTTAACTGATGTGGTTTCATTTGATGCACTGGTGCACTAATCCACTACTAGTTCCTCCAACATTTAGAGTTAGTTTAAATGACTATACCTTAGTTACACTGAGTTATCTAATTACAACTTAAAATAACTCAACCTGGGCCCCTAAAATTTAGGGATCACTCTACATGACTTTAGATAGACTTCCAACTCGAATTTCCTAAGCTAACTAAGTCAACTTAACTTAGTTAACTAATACAAGTTTCTATGAGAAAATAATTACAATTTTAATTCACAATTTAATTCAAGGACAAATTAAATTGGAATTTCTTGTAGCTATTTTTAACACTCCCTCTCAACAAGAAATGGATTATCAGCTATCCCGATCTTGTCTCTGTGAAACTCGAATTTACATCTTGACAATGCCTTTGTCAAAATGTCAGCATCGTGCTCCTCTGTGGGAATGTACTCCAACAACATAATCTACCTCTGCACACAATCTCGAAGATGATGATATCATATATAAATAGAGAGATTGATACAAGTTTGATTGTCATAGTAAATCATAGTTGGATCTATCTGCTAACTAGACAAACCAACAAGAATCCTTCTCATCTATATGGCCTCACAAGCTGCTTGACTAGTAGCCATGTACTCTACCTCTTCTGAACTAAGTGCAACTAATCTTTGTTTCTTGTTGTACCAAGAAAAAACTACTGACCCAATAGTAAAGATCCCTCCTTATGTGCTTTCCTGATGTGCTTTTCCTATCGGATGGATGCCATGCCCAATATGCATCAGTGAAGCCTTGAAGCTTCACTTTCATTGTCCATCCGTACCACAATCCATACTAAGTAGTCCCTCTAAGGTATCTCAACACATGCTTGGCTGCCTTCCAATACAACTTGGTCAGCGTAACAATTGATTGACTGAGTTGGTTAAGTTCATAACACATGTCTGGTCATGTGTTCAGCAAATACATGAATGAACCCACAAGTTGCCTATAAACACTAGCTTCTACTAGTTCACCTGAAGTAGCATCCTCTTTCCTCTAGTTACCTGCTGGCAGAGTCTCCATGGGTTTACTTCTCTCCATGTGGAACGTTTTCAACATCTCGTCGGCATACTTTCCCTGTGAGATAAAATGTTTCCCATCACCTTTCCATACATCCATGCCCAAAAAATAGTGCATGAGCCCCAAGTCCTTCATTTTGAACTCTCTTCCAAGATCCTCTTTGCAAGACTTGATCAACTTATCATCACATGTCAAAATCAAATCGTCAACATATAAAACAATAATCAAGAATTTACCTTACACCACAATATGGTACAGGTTCGCATCTCCAATTTTTGTGAAGCCCAACCCGGTGAAGTATCTATCAATCTTGGTGTACCAAGCACAATGTGCTTGCTTCATCCCATACAATGTTCGCTTGAGTCGGCACACATGCAACTCTCAGTCAAAGGTCTCAAAACCTTCAGGCTACTTAATATACACCTCTTTCTCAAACATGCCATTAAGGAAGGTCATATTTACATCCATATGATGTATCCTCCAACCCATCTGTGCTGATAGTGCCAATATGGATATGATTGATGAGTACCTTGAAACAGGAGCAAAGGTCTCATCCTAATCAATCCCTCAACCCGAGAAAAACCTCAGGCCACAAACTTGGCCTTTTGTTTCTCCACACTACCATCGGTTGCTTGATTTACCTTGTAAATACATCAAGAACTCACCGCTGAGTTGTCTGCTGGTCTTGGGACCACATCCCAAACATTTTTCATGACAATGGAGTCATACACCTCAACCATGGCAACAACCCAAATTGGTTGCTACACTTCCTCCTCAAAAAAAGATCGCTCTGTCTCAACACATTCGCTCATAAGAGCCATGTATCTAGTGCACCTCTTAGGTGACCTCCTCCGCTTGTGTTATGATGTGGGTGCTCCCACATTCTCTCTTGCTTCCTGCAATAATATTTCATCCTCTCTGGTGCAATTTCTCCCATCTCTGGAAGACTCTTCCAGACTGGATGTCTCCACTCTCGGATCCTCTACATGTGGCTACTCCACATCAATCTAAGGCTCCTCCTTAGGAGCTAAAATATCCTAAACTGCATGTAGCTGAATCTCCTTCTCAAGGGAACACCTCATCACCTTCTCTTCATCAAATTTGACATCCCTATGAACCACTGTCATCCTATTGCTCGACAAGTACAACTGATAGTTATGAGGTGTATCAGTGTACCCCACAAATATCCCCAACTCTGTTGTTGGCTCAAGCTTCTTTCATGCATCTTTGGTCACATGGAAATATACCGATGAGCCAAAAACAATGAGGTGACCCACATTTGGTCTCTTCCCCGAGAAAGCCTCCTCTGGTGTACTCATCCAAAGAATCCAATGAGGGATTCTGTTATGCAAATAAACAAATGTGTCACATGCCTCAACCCACAAATGTAGTGGTAGGCCTTAATCATGCAACATCACCCATGCTACCCCTAAAATGCTTCTATTATTCCTTTCATCAACCCCATTCTGCTTTGGGTTATGGGGTATTGTAAAATATTGTTTAATTCCTTCTGTCACACATAATTTTTTGAACTCATTTGATATATACTCTCCATCATTATCACTCTTGACAGATTTAACCTTCCTACTAGTATATTTCTTGACCAATGCTTTAAATTCACAAAACTTTACAAAAGTCTGATCTTTCTTCTACATGAAAAATATCCAACATTTACAAGAAAAATCATCAAAAAATATAACATAATACCTGTGCTTGGTCATGGGTGTTGTTGAGAACGATCGACACACAGCTTAATGGACTCAATCGCGAATCGCCTGTGCTCGACTATCTTTGTTGTGAAAGGAAGCTTTGGTGATTTTTTCCAAAGTACACCCTTTGCATGTATCAACTTGCTCTAGTGTACCTTTGGTAAGACCGTAGAAATTTATTGCATGATTTTCAAAGCAACATGATGCAAATGGCCCAACTGCATATGGCACAACTCACCGATGTCCTTGCTCTACACCTTTTCTGCTTTCATCCTCAAGGAAGAATTATAGAAATTCTTCACCTAGATCCATATCGTCTTTAGCTATCCCATGGCTATGTGATAAATGAACGCCTTTTCCTTACTAAATATCACATCATAACCTCTGTCCTCCAACATGGAAACAAATACCAAGTCATTATTCAAACCAGGAACATACATAACATCTCACAAAGTGAAAGGAGCACCCAACTCCCTCTGAAAGGTAACTGTAACTAACCCAGTAGTAGTATACCTCCCATCATCACCCATATTGGTATGCATCTGGAGATCCTTCTCCTCCAAGTCATTGAAGAGCTCTTTGTTACCAGTCATGTGGAAAGAATCTCCAATGTCTAGGTATCATACACTACCCATCATCAATGACACCATGCATGAAATGAGGGTAAATTCCAATTCAAATTTTGAGTCAAGAGGCTCACCTACCACTCCTCCTGAGGACTTCTTATTGAACTTCTTGAGTGGAAAATTTGTAGCAAAATGTCCCAACTCGTGACAATGAAAGCACTTGAATTTCAACATGTCCTTCTTCTTGCCTCCATGACAAGAATCCGATTTGGAATGGGATGCCTTACCCTTCCATTTCTTTGCCTTACCTACTAAGACACAATTTTCCTAATCATCAACCTTTGATGGGGATCTATCTCTGGTGTTCCTATGAATCTCTTCCTGTACCAAATCCGACCACAATCATTACCAATCTGGTAGCTTCTCCCTCCCATTGACAAATTCCTAATAACTATGCCAACTCTTGGGGAGTCCTATAAGATACAGGCTCACCATATCATCCTCGGTAACAATAATCCCAACACTTCCAAGCTCATCACAACAATGCGTGAACTTGGTCAATTATTTCAAAATAGAGTCACCCTTCTCCACCTTGATCTTTCTAAGTTTGTCCTTTAGTGCCAACTCCTATGGTCACTGCTATTCTAAAACAGGTCTGCCAATGCCTTCCACATTGAGTATGGAGTTTCCTTTCCATGGAGAATCGAGACAATGTGATCTCAAACTCCCTCAAGGATAATCCACCTCACCTTTGCCACACACTTTCTCCATTCAGCCAGATCTTGAGCATCTGATGTTGGAGGCTTAGGAATGTCTTGATCAATAAATTCCTTGAGGCCATTGTCTTCCAGCACTACTTCCATCCTACCCTTCCATGCTATGTAATTCGAGCTACCTTCCAAGGCATACTCAAGTCACCTACTCAACAAAAACTAAATCTCCTCTTCTATATTGTCTTTAGCTTCGATACCATGTAAATTTCTATAGACTCAACAACTCATGTGATATACTAAAACATAATACAATAATCTACTCTACTCTTCACATCGGAAACCAATAATGATCGATGAAAACAATAAGCAGAAAGAGGAAAAATATCGATAACACATAACATAATATTTGTCTGGGGAAAGCAACTGCTAAAAACCCCAACTATCTATATTGCATTAACTAGAAGATCTGAGAATAAAACACAATTCTTGTTCTGACTAGAACAATCCTTGCACAAGTATGATCTAACTCTCTACCTCACAAACTAGCTCAAGTCAACACTTAACCAATTCTACTGCCTACCAAGCCCCTACTTCCTTGTGCAATTCTTGAGAGGATCAACCCATATTTAATTGGGAAATCCTTCCTCCATAACTGCATAATCCAAACTTAGGTCCTCAAATGATTGCATGCACCATATGTACAACTCGGAAAATTATACAACTGATATACATTGTCCCTACACTCTAATCTCAACTGGGTATTCCTTTAAACTGACATGCATGAATTATTTTTGATTGAATCTTTGTTAACTGGTGTGGCACTGGTTGATCCACTGGTGCACTAATCCACTATTAGACCTCTAATAGTTCCTACAACAGTTAGAACTAGTTTAACTAACTATAACTCAATTAGACTAAGTTATCTAATTACAACTCAAAAGAACTGAACCTGGGCGCCTAAATTTAGGGCTCACTCTACATGACTCTAGATCGAATTCCAACTCAAATTTCCTAAGCTAACTAAGTCAAATTAACTTAGTTAACTATTACAAGTTTCTATGAGAAAAGAATTACAATTTTAATTCACAATTTAATTCAAGGACAAATTAAATTGGAATTTCTTGTTGTTATTTTTAATAGAATTGTTGGGATCACTTCTATCCCATGAGGTGAGGATAGATAGAAAAAAATATTCCACCTTAGAGACTACTTTTAAAAGTTAGGTTTCTATCTCAAGAGACAGAGGTCAAGGAAAAGGTAGACTGAGAGGAAGAGGACGAGGGTGAAGAACTGATAATCAAAGAGATGGTAGAGGAGAAGGAACAAGAAAGTGGAAGCAATAGTAGAAGATTTTTTTAATAATCAGATAGTCAAAAAATAAAAGGTGAGATGTTATTATTGTAATAACTTTGGTCACTATGCTCATGATTGCAGGAAGAAGACAGTTGATTAAGGAAAGCATAGAGATAATGTAACTACAAAGAATACTAACTTCATGTTCCTATCTTACCATGCAATACATGAACCTTTTGATAATGTTTGGCTACTAGATAGTGGTTGCAGTGACCACATGATAGGAAACAAGAATCTAGTTGCAATTTTGGATCAATATGTGAAGACAGATCTAAAGTTGGGAACAAATAAAACTATGGATGTAGATAGCAAAGGAGTGGTCAGAATTTTGACCAAGCAAGGGGAGCCAAAGACAATATCATAGGTATATTATGTCCCTAGTCTTAAACATAATCTGATAAGTGTTGGTCAATTGATGCAAAAAGGATACAAATTTATTTTTTAGGGACAAGATTATGTTATATACGACAAGCCTCCAAGCAAGAAATTGATCACAAACGAGTAGATGGTGATTACATATATCATGTCAATTATTTTATGGTTGCATGTTCTGATGATTATTGGTTATGACACTTTTGGTTTGGACATTTGCATTTCTCTTGTTTAAGATTATTGCAAAAGAAACATATGGTTAGAGCAATACCTCCCATCAAAGAACTTTCTAGTACATGTGATTGTTGTATCTTGGGAAAGCAACACCATGAGATTTTTCTGAAAGGAGTGACATACAAAGAAAAAAACCACTAGAGTTGGTTCATAAAGGTCTGTGTGGACCCACGCGGACATAGTTGATTGGTTGAAGTTATTACTTCCTCAAATTTATTGATGATTTCAGTAAAAAGATGTGGATTTATTTTTTGAAGCAGAAGTCTGAAACTTTTGAAAAGTTCAAAGAATTCAAATCCCTAGTAGAGAATCAGAGTGAACGTCAGATCAAAGTTTTAATATTAGATCATTGTGGAATTAGGAGGCAGTTTACAACTAGATACAGACTGTAACACCCTCCTACCACATCTACCCAAGTAACTGACCAACTTAGGGTAAACATGTCACAAGAAGTTACTATGATATGATTTCGACCTTCTAAGTCATCTTAAGGAAGTGGAATCGATGAAAAAACACCATACAAACCTTCCACATCAACAACAGGACTCCCAGGAACATTCCTAACCACTCACGTAACCAACTGATGGGTCCCATTGAGTTTTTAGAACACTAAACCCCCAAACGCTCCCTTGATATGGAAAATCATGCATTCAAGAGGCTCCAAACGCTCTCTCAGCATGAGTATGCATGTGTCCAGGGACTTTTTTTCCCAACGTTGTACTTGCATCTCTGGTATTTTAGCCACTTTTTTAGGGCAAAGCCCAGGTTACTTCCTAGAACTCAATGACAATTTCAGAATTGCAAGATAACAACATAATAAGGATACAAATGCAATTACTTGAACAAGGTCTTGACTAGACCCCTACTAGCCATGATAGGAATTTTGTCAAACATGCCACAATTATGTAATCGTCAGGTTTAAACAACAAATTTGAGCATAGGGGTCTCATACTCTTCTGAGATCCAGCACCAGAGTGTCAAGTGATAGTTGTAAGTGCAGGAACCATAAATTGCTCTGGAAAGTGCCATAATATCAAGCTATCCATAGGAGAATATGTATTGAATAGCCCAATGTTTTCCGTTCTAATGGGTGGTGCTGATGTTATACTAGGAGTCCAATGGCTACAATCCTTCGGTACAATAGCTTTTAATTTTCAAGAACGTTTTATGAAATTTTCTTCAGAAGGAAAGGAAGTTGAATTAAGGGGTATCACAGGGAAACCAAGAAAGATAATCAACTCTAATGGAATGAAAAAGCTTCTAAAGAAAGAACAATGAGGCGTATTACACAATTATATTTGCTAACTGTTCGCACATCGAAATCATGTATTTCTCCATATCTCCAAAAAGTCTTGGATAATCATTCCAAGGTATTTGGTAATCCCAATAGTCTCCCACATATTCGTGATCATGATCATGCTATTCATTTTATTCTAGGATGTGTTCCTCCAAACGTCAAGCCTTATAGATATCCATATGCCCAAAGGAGTGAAATTGAACATATGATTGCAGAAATGGTAGAGGTTGGTACAATTATCCAACCAAATTTGATAAACGAAGTAAGGAATGAATGGAAGAAGGACGAAGAAGTGTGGCCACTCATTCAAAATTTGCAAAATATCCCAATTCAAACAATATTGCTTGAACTTGAAGAGGAAGGAAAAATCATATTGGAACCTGGAGCAGTCACAGAAACAAGAACCTGACAACTACGAAATCAATCAATTTCAGAGTATCTCATCAAGTGGAAGAACTTACCTACTGAAGATTCCACATGGGAGGAAGAATTTTATACAGAAGCATTAAGAACTACTCAGCGTTGAGGGACAACACTTTTGAAGGAGAGGGCATGTTAAGCCCTATACTACTAGTGTAACTAATCCCTTATGTTATTAGTACAAACCCCTTATTATATTGTTGTTACCCATGTAGTCCCCATATGTTTACTATTGTGCCAATAGAAGCCCACTATTGTTATTTTTTGTGCCCTACATTATTATTGTTATGTCGGCTCTGATTATATTATGACCCCTTAGACTCCTATATATAGAAAGGAGGTCTTGTCATTTGTATCATCCAAGAATTGTTCATTTGTGTAATGTAAAGGAGGTTGCCCCCTCGAAGAGGTTTATTTATAAGGCGTTGATCTATCTTGTCTATCTTTTTGTGAGCTGGTTTCATAACAGAAGCATTGATGCCTCATCAACTTAGCTGCAGTTTCATACATTAGGCCATAGATACATTTTTTATTCATTTACAAGTAAAAACATGATGAGATCCATAAATAGCCACTTTCATAATACATGCTCATAACCAACGTAATAACACCAAAAATGTCGAGGAAAGAACAACCATATAATCCACATATAAACCAATATAGTACTCATGAATTAACAAGGAGAAATAACCTAATATTAATGATGCAAAGGCCAACCAGGTTCAAGAATTGCATGAACCACCCGACGTAGACATGTCTAATCCAAACCTCTCTTCATCTAGTCACCCCCATGCCATATTCCAAGCATGAACGTGGGATCTCATAAAACACACCAATGAAAACCATCTAGGGCTTCTAGAGGCCAAACCACCTCAACCCATCAAACATTGATTACACCTAATGGTCATACATCACAAAACCATCATCAGAACGATCTCTACGCAAGCCTTCTAGGGCTCCAGAGAATTTGTTCCAACCAAGGCTTCCAGGACTAGTAACTCAACCCTAAAATTGTCGTCAGGCTTCCAGAACATTTGTCCAACCAGGGCTTCCAAGACTGGTAACTCAACCCACCAAGGACTTCTAGAGCATTTTTCCAACCAAGGCTTCTAGGACTAGTAACTCAGTCCATGTTGTTACATGGCTTTCAGAGCGTTTCTCCAACTAGGGCTTCCAAGAATTAGTAACTCAACCCAAGCTAAAGGAAACATGAGAACCAACCAGAAAAAGAAAGACATGAACCCACAACACAATGGTTATCAAGGAAATGACAAGGCTAGGAAAATCCATTGTCAATCTAGGCTATCCTTCATGCCAATGACATATCAAGACCAATAAAGCACCTATGCCATGCATTCCAAAACTAGTGAGGAAAACGTACATGCAACTCGATACCTACAATAAAAACTCACTGTAGTTGTTAATCTGATGTCCTCTTATGCTTTCCTGCTCTTCTTTTTCCTTCTTAATCCAAAACTCCAAGTATGCCACACTCTCCAAGAGTGCACTAGGAAAACTCTAAGTGTCCAGGAGTATGTGTGAGAGAGAATAGAGAGAGATCACCAAAACTGATCTGACAAAAGCTTGTGAACTAATCCTCAAAATCCTTTTTATTAATGAGACCTTTATTTTCTTCATTTTCCATTATTTTCCTTCATTTTCCCTCCTCACATGCAACCTATGACCTTTCACCTCCCTTTTCTCCTAATTTCCTTTATTTTCATAAATAAATGTGCCAAAATACCATTTTGCCTTTCCAAGGCCTTAGCGATTGCCTTTACCAATTTCCTTAGCCATAATAAACCAATGAATTCCCACACTAGGATGTTTTTCCTAACGTTCAGCTTGGAATAAGTGCCGCATCAATCGTGGTTATTATTTTTCCTTTATTAACTTTTCACATGGAATTTTCACTAGGGTTGTTACAGAACCCTCCCCCTTGGGGGAACACCATCCTCGGTGTTCAACAACACCTACAACCAACAAGGATATTGTAAACAAATCACACTACCTATGGAGATTTATAGCTTAGATCATTGTAGTATATAGAATGATTATCCTGTTGAGAAGCAAACCAACATGACAATATAACAAGTATAACATCATAATGACAGACACCCATACTTCTTATTAGAGCTTTATAACGTATCTCATGGTGATATTTACATCCATATACATATGTACATATATTAAACACCCCCACAACATATACCAAAGACATATACCAAAACATCCACTCAACCAGTGAATAAGGAAGGATACATAGCCAACATCTGATCTGCCATATCCCATGTAGCTTTATCAGGACCAAAGTGCTTCCATTGCACTTTAACCTATTCAATTTCTAAGTTCCGGAGCATGAGCATCTTTCCTTGTAAAATACATTGTGGTTCCTACTGGAATTCTCCTTCCGACTCCACCTGCAATACAGACTAGTCAATCACATGATTAACATCTTTAACATACTTCTTAGGTAATGACACATGAAAACATCATGGAATTTCACTATTAGAGGCAATGTAAGTCGATAGGCTACTACCCCAATCTTCTCAATAATCTTGAAAGGCCCCACAAAACCGGGGTGCTAGCTTGGCACATGATCCAATCAATAAAGATATCTTCTTTGGTTTGATGCACAAGTACACTTGTTCCCCAACCTAGAACTCCTTGAACAACATATTCTGATTTGCATAACTCTTCTACCTCTCTTGTGCTTCTTTCAAATTCTTCTTGATTCCCTGCATTTCTCACTCCATGTATGCCAACATGTCTGGTCCAATCAACACCCTGTTAATTAGATCACTCCAATTGATGGGAGTATTACAAATCCCCTCATGCAATGCCTCAAACATAATCATCCTCAAGGATTCCTGATACCCATTGTTGTAAACGAACTCTACCATTGGAAGGTACTCTTCCCACTTCCGCTACTGATGCATCACATACATAGTCAACATATCCTCCAATATCCTATTGACCCTCTCTATCTGTCCATCGTTTGTGGATGATAATTTGTACTGAAGGCCAAATCTGTGCCTAAACCTGAGAAAAACTTGGAAGTGAACTTCACATCCCTGTCTGACACAATCTCCTTCAGAACTCCATGTAATCTGACCACATCCCTGATGAAGACCTGTGCTACATTGATGGCTAAGAATGTCGACTTCACTGGAATGAAGTGCGATACTTTTGTTAACCTGTTGACCACTACCATGATGGAATCATGTTATCTCACAGTTCTTGGAAAATTTTTGATAAAGTCCATGGAAAATACCTCTCATTTCCACTTCGGGATTAGAATCGCCTGTAGCAGTCCACCTGGATGCTTACACATTGACTTCACTTGCTGAAAATCCAAGCACCTAGCCACAAACTTTGCTATGTCTCGCTTCAAATTTGGCCAATAATATAATTTATTCCCCATTGGCAGCGCCTTCTGATAACCTAGATGACGTGAATATGGTTTCGCATGAAACTCCCTCAAGATCACCTTCTTGAGCTCACTACTATCTGACACATATATCCTATCCCTAAATCTCACCAATCCATCCGCCGGGAGATGATAGTCCACATCCTGTGCACATGCATCTGTACCTATACTTGTACCACTACTTGTACCTATACATGTACCGCTACCTATACCACTACCTGTACCTGTACCTATACCACTACATGTACTCCGCTGCAACCTATGCACAATATCCATATACTTAACATCCTGCTAACCTTCCTGCAAGATCTTATCTTGTAAATGTGTCCCATAAATGATTATAGATGTTATGTGATTTAACTATATCCTCTTGCTAAGAGAATCTACCACCCTATTCTCTTTACCTTTGATATACCCGGTCTCAAAGTTGAACTCATTGATCGTGGCAAACCACTGAGCCTGCCTTCCATTCATATTCAGTTGGTCAAATAGATATTGTAACACACTGTGATCACTCATCAATATAAACCTCCTATCCAGAAGATAGTGCCTCCACATCTTCAATGCATGTATGATTGTTGCCAACTCAATATCATGTGTCAGGTAGTTCTTCTTGTGCTCATTCAGTTTCCTTGACTCGTAGCACATTACCTGTCCTTCCTTCATAAGGACTCCACCAAGTCCTTTCTTGCATGCATCTGTACATACTACAAATTGTTTTTCTAGATTTGCGACCTTTAACACTAGAGCATGTGTCAACAACTACTTGAGCTGCTCAAAACTGGCTGCACACTCCTCTGTCCATTCAAACTTATTTCCTTTCCTTTGCAATGATGTGATAGGATAAGAAATTTGTGAGAATTTCTTGATGAACCTCCTATAATAATCTGCTAACTCCACGAAAGATCTTTCCTCATCCACATTCCTGGGAGTTTCCCACTCCATGATAGATCTTACCTTTTCTGGGTCCACTTCTTTCCATCCTTGGAAACCTCATGTCCCAAATAGTGTACCTCAATTTGAAAGAAACTACACTTGTTGAGCTTAACATACAATTTATGCTCTCTTAACAATATCAACATTGCTGCTAAATTCTTGACATAAAACAATAACAAACTTGGCCAAATACGGATGCAACACACTATTCATCAAGCACATAAAAGTAGTTGGAGAATTTGTTAAACCAAATGGAACTACAACAAACTCATAGTTCCCATACCTAGTCCAGAAATCTGTCTTGTAGATGTCATCTTCTTTAATGCGTACCTAATGATATCCAAATCTCAAATCAATCTTCGAGAATACTATTGCTCCCTTCAACTGATCGAACAAGTCATCAATCCTCGGTAATGGATACTCTTGACGGTCACTTTACTTAACTGCCCGTATTCAATGCATAGCCTAAGAGTACCATCCTTCTTCTTCACAAACAATACCGGTGTGCCCCATGGCAATACACTTGGCCTAATGTACCCCTTGTCAAGAATTTCCTTCAACTGCAACTTCAACTCTACCAACTCAGGTGTACTCATCTTGTAAGGTGCCTTTGATGTTGGAGCTACCCCTAGCACCAACTCAATAGAAAATTCTACTTCCCTATGAGGTGGAAATTCTTAAATATCTGCAAGAAATACATCCTGATACTTTTGTAGAATTGGGTACCTGCTCAAAACATCTGCATCCTCAACTTCCTTACCTTTGTCACTATAAATGTGCACTGCAAATAACACACGCTCTTTCCTATGAATACACCTAGCTTGCATAATTATCTTCATTCTAACTGATGTTTCTTTCTTCTTACCCCGCAAAACTCTTTGTTCCCCATTTTCATCCAAGAACTCAATGTCTTTGTCATAACAATCCACCTTGGTTCTATGAAGGTACAACCAATCCATGCCCAACAAAATATTGTATGATCCCAATGTTAATACATTCAAATGTGCTGAGGTAGGCATACCATTCAAATCAAATGTACAAGCTCTTACCCAATGATGAACCTGTTTCTTTGTACCTATATCCAACTACACTAACCAAGACTCTGTATGCACTTCCTTATTCAAACTACACTTATCCACTAGGTCAGGATTAACATAACTATAATTAGATCTAGGGTCAATCAAAATAGAAACAACTTGATCACAAAGCTTACCATCCATCACAATGGTAGATGCTTGATGGTTTTCTTATCTGTTATCCAGTGCTATATAGATCTTAAGAATACTTTTCCCAACATCTCCCACTATCTGTGCCTCCTGAGCACTGTAGATTTGCAGTTTACCACCCTGATTTTGTGGACAATCTCTCCTGGGATGATTGTTTCCACAATTTCAACACTATATAGGCTCCCAGCCTACATCCTTGTTCTTCTCCTCAAATCGAAGTCCCTATCCTCTGTTAGATGCATTGAACTTAATAGATGGAACTGCATTATCTTTATTACCTACATCTTGAGGTATTTCTCACTTCTTGTCCCATTTTCCTTTGTTCTTTGCATTACCTTTCTAGTCCATCTTAGTCTCAGATCTGCATTTCGATTTTTCATAGCAATTCTTTATATTTCGAATGGCCTCCTCTAATGATCTAGGCTCATCGTACTCAATCATGTCTTTAAATGCAATCAATAATCCACTAATGAATCTCTGAATCTTGGCCTTCTCCTCCTTGAGGTAAGGAACATACCTCAACAAATCTAAGAACCTACTAGTGTACTCCTCATCTGTCATCGATCCCATCTTTAACTCATAGAATTATTTTTCCTTGTCATCAAAGTGTCTCTACAATAGGTACTTATTCTTGAATAGTCTCTCAAAATCATTCGAAGTCAAGTCCTCCTCATGAATACCTATGATATTCTTCACATCTTCCCACCAAATATCTGCTTTACCTTTGAGTTTAAATGTAGTTATTTTGGCTTTCATGTTCTCTGAATAATCATGCAACTTGAAGAACTTCCTCATATAGAGCAACCATGATTCTGCATCCTATGACTTCTTCATCTCTCCATCAAATGCAGGTGGATTTTCTTCCATAAATTCATATGGAAAATATACCCTGTCACTCCTCTTGTAAGGATGATAATGATGCCCATCATAATGCCTGTCAAAACAAGAACTAGAATAGTACCTACATCTATCACCTCTCCTATCTGGAGTGTCCAAGGACCTGCCATCACTAATCATGTCATCTCTATCCCACCTGTACTCACCACGCGACCTACTACCATATGCCCAATTAGTTTTGTCCTCCTGCTCATGGCTGATCTGAAGTGTTCCCTGTCGCTACAATTCTGACAAACTCTTAGGCATCATGACATTTACCTCTTTTTGTTTCTCCTTTACCCATATGATTTTATCATTGTCTGCCTTACACCTCCATATTTCTACCTTGAAGCTTCTTCGTGTGTTTGCCAAATAAAAAGAGTGCCCAACACCACGCTGCTCATCTGATCCATAAGGAAAGTCTCATGAATTGTAGTCTACCATCTTGCTAGTCATCTTTGATATTCTTCCTGCAAGGTATATCATGTCAACTAAACCAAATCAAAATAAACCAACGTACCTTAGCATAATTCGAGGAGGATACCTCGTCTGTAAGATCAAAGAATCAACATAATACATGTATAACATAATCAAGACAACATATAGAAATGTAATACATAAGCATATAAGCATATACCCATAATTCTAGCTAGAGTCCAGTTATCAATGCACGACCATATCAACTACACATACTGTGACCTCATGCATGAAAAAAACCACTGCATCATTATATACTTAACCACATGTGAATACTAACTTGCATAAACAATGCATATTCAACCATACACTCATGACGACACACTCCACAACAACACCATAAACTCCCATGGTGACCTCACTGCAACCATAACCCATACCATATGAATGCAACAAGCACATGGTCTTACAACAAAAGAAACACATATGCAACCGACATGAATGCATAACCAACACACAACCCATCTAGTATGAGTGGTAAACCATGCTCTGATACCACTTTGAGGTATCAAATATCACACAAAGAGAATAAATCTAGACACCACCCAAAGAGAATGAAACCCAACTTTGATACCACTCTATAACACCCTCCTCCCACAACTACCTAAGTAACCATCCAACCAGTGTAAACATGTGACAAGAAGTTACTATGATATGATTCAACCTCCTAAGTCACCTTAAGGAAGTGGAACCGATGGAAACACAACATACAAACCTTCCACATGAGCAACATGACTCCCAGGAACCATCCTAGCCACTCAGGTAACCATCCCCTAAGTCTCACTGCATTTTTATACCATTAAACCTATGGACGCTCCCTTGATATGGACAAGCATGTGTCTAGGAGGCTCCAGACGCTCTCACGACATGGGTATGCATGTGTCAATGAATCTTCTACCTAGTGTTTTGCCTATGTCTCTAAGATTTGAGCCACTTTTTTAGGCCCAGACCCAAGTTACTGCCCAAAACTCAATGACACTTTCAGAATTGCAAGATAACAACAATATAAGGATACAAATACAATTACTTGAATAATGGCTTGACTGGACCCCTACTAGCCTTGACATGCATTTATTCAAACATGTCGCAATTATGTAATCTACAGGTTTAAACAACATATATGAGCATAGGGGTCTCATACTAACAACATAAATACTAAAGAAAGAAAAACCATATAATCCACATATAAACCAATATAATACTCATGAATTAACAAGGATAAATAACCTCATATTAATGATGTAAAGAAAAATAGGTCCGGGTTTTCCACTAATCACCCGACCATAAACATGGTTGATTCAAATCTCTTTTCAGCCAGTCACCCACCTGCCATATTCCAAACATGAATGTGAGATCTCATAAAACACATCAATCAAAACCACCCAGGGCTTCTAAAGGCCAAACCAACTCAACCCATCAAACAGTGGTTCCACCTCACGGTCAGACATGACATCAGCGTAAACTTTGAAACAAGAACTGATACTGTTACCCATTTTGTAGAGATAGCAAAAAAAGTGACCCGATTTTGAAAAGGGGTGATGCAGAACACACATGTTTTTTTTAGAGCATAGTTTTTGGCACTTTAATTTTTTTCATGTACATTGCATTTTAGAATGGTAGTGATTTTCATGCTGATTTAAAAAAGTGGTTATTTTACATCAGACCCTTTTTTTAAAAGACCTATTTTTTGACTTTAAATTTTCTAATGTATGAAATGTAAATAATTATTTCGTAAATTTAATAATTTTGGAAGTGGTTTTCTTCTTCATATTTTCTAGTTTTTATTATTTTATTTTTTTTGTAGTGGGGTTTTTATTGATTTGCATATTTAAAGAAGAATGTTGATATTTTGCATTTTTGATATTCTACATATTTATACATCGTTAATTAAATTTTCAAT
>APFE030758058.1:46563-67960 GCA_000404065.3 Pinus taeda | reverse complement strand
TTTACTATTTATTTGTTTATAATTTGTAATTTTTTTTTTCTAGTTTTTTAATTCTTATTTTTTAGAGGTTAATTTTGTTTTTTTTTTTGTTTTTTACATTTTTATGATTGATTTTTATTTTTGATGTTTCAATTTTTTTTTTTTAAATTTTAATGTTTTTCGGGGTCATGATAAAATATTTTACGCTATTATTTCGAAATGTTGAAATTTTACCCTTGAAAAAAAATTTGTTATCCTAGCATCAACACTTTTCGTTTTGAGGGTGTTTTTTGCACAAAATTTACCATTGAGAAAAAAAAAAAAAATGTTATTCGAACATCAACACTTCGTTTTGAGGGTGTTTTTTGGACAATTTTTGCACAAAAATTTAGTTTTCATCGTCATTTTTAAAACATCTTGAAAATTTACCCTGGAAAAAAAAGGTGTTATTCCAGCATCAACACTTTTCGTTTTTAGCACTGTTTTTTATGTTTTTTCGGGGTTTTTTGCCAGAGTTCCTGTTTTGAATTTATAGTTCCTGTTTCAAAGTTTACATTGATCATCACAAAACCATCATTAGATAGGTCTCTACCCAAGCCTTCTAGGGCTCCATAGTGTTTGTTCCAACCAAGCCTTCCAGGACTAGTAACTCAACCCACAACTGCCGCTAGGATTCCCAAGAATTTGTCCAACTAGGGCTTCCAGGACTAGTAACTCAACCCACCAAGGGCTTTGAGAGAGTTTTTCCAACCAAGGCTTTCAAGACTATTAACTCAACCTAAGATGTTACCGGGCTTCTAGGAACTAGTAACTCAACCCAAGCTAAAGGAAACAGGAGAACCAACCAGAGAAACAAACACATGAACCCACAACACCATGGTTATCTAAGAAATGGCATGGTTAGGCAAATTCACTTTCAATCTAGGTAATCCTCCATGCCAATGACATATCATGACCAATAAACCACATGCATATGCCATGCATTCCAAAACTAGTGAGGAAAACATATATGAAACTTGGTACCGCAAGAAAAACCCACTATAGCTAGTGATCCTGATGCCCTCTTACGCTTTCCTGCTCTTCCTTTGACTTATTTCTCCAAAAATCCAAGTATGCCACACTCTCCAAGAGTGCTCTAAGAAAACTCTGTGTCTAATAGTATGAAAGAGAGAGAATAGAGAGAGAGAGATCGAAAACTAAATAGAAAAAATTATGTGAATTGATCCTCTGAAGCCTTTTTATTAATGAGGCCTCTATTTTTTCATTTTCCATTAATTTCCTTCATTTTTCCTCCTCGCGTGCAGCCTGTGACCTTTCACCTCCCTTTTCTCCTAATTTCCATTATTTTCATAAATAAATGTGCCAAAATGCCATTTTTCCTTTCCAAAGCCTTAGTCATTGCCTTCGGTAATTTCCTTAGCCATAATAAACCAATGAACACCCACACTAGGATTTTTTTCCCAACATTCATCTTGGAATATGTGTCCCATCAACTGTGGTTATTATTTTTCCCTTGTTAACTTTTACATGGAATTTTCACCAAGGCTATTACACAGACCGCAACAGAATGGTGTAGCAGAGAGAGAACAATACAATTATGAACATAACAAGGAGCATGTTGAAAGGAAGAACCTTGTCAAACGAATATTGGGCAGAAGCAATTTCATGCATTCTCTATGTGATAAACATGTTTCCTACAAAGAGTATGATGAACAAAGTACCAGAGGAAGCATGGTCACATATGTCTTATAATGTGTCTCATTTCAGAGTGTTTGGATGTGTAGCATATGAGCATGTAACTAAAGAGTTAAGGGATAAGTTGGATGATAAAAATGAAAAATGCATATTTATTGGTTATAGAGAACAATCAAAAGCTTATAAATTGTATAACCCTATCACCAAGAAGACCATAATCAACATAGATGTTGTGTTCAAAGAACATGAGTCATGGAATGGGAGTGTAGATAAAACAATTGATGTAAGAGTACCACTCATAGAAGAAGATGATGTAGCATAAAATGACTAATAGGGATCACAATAGAAGACAACAAATATATTCACACTAGTAAGGACTGCAATATTTTCTAAACAACATGGATCTTTAAGCTAATCAACAAATCGAAATACTCCCAACAATTAGTGAGGTGATGAATTAAGCAATGTTAAGAGAAAAATGAGAATTCTATAATATATTTATGATGAATTAGATGTTAGCTCAATTTTTTCATTGTTTTCATTTCAATCGTCATGTTCTGAAGAAGTAACCAGAGATGAAAATTAGGGCAAGCTATGGATAAAGAAATAGAATTTATTGAAAAGAATGATACTTGGAATTTGATTGATTTACCAAAAGATAAAAATCATGTTGGTGTGAAACTGGTTTAAAAGACAAAGTTGAATGAGAAAGGAGAGACTGGAAGATTTAAGAAAAGGCTTGTAGCAAGAGGATTCTCGCAACATCCGAGAATAAAATTTGGAGAAACATTTGCTCTGGTAGCCAGATTAGATACTATAAGAGTAGTCTTAGCAACAAAGACTCAGAACAAGTGGAAATTGTATCAAATGGATGTGAAATCAACCTTCTTGAATGGAATTCTAGAATAATAAATCTATGTGCATCAACCTCCAAGTTATGAAGTTGAAGGTCAAGAAGATAAAGTTTACAGGTTGAAGAAACAGCCTATGGACTCAAACAAGCTCTAAGATCCTAGTATAATAGAATTGATAGTTATATGATCAAGAATGGATTTTGTAGAAGAAAAATTAAACCAACCTTGTACACAAAGGTAAATGAGGATATGGAAATATTTTGATTATTTTCTTGTATGTGGATGACATGATTTATATTGATGATCTTGAATTAGATGAATTTAAAGCAAAAATGAAGAAATAATTTAAAATGATAGATCTTGGTCTTATCAAATATTTTCTTAGCATAGAAGTTGAGAAATGAGAGAAAGTAATCTTATTTGTCAAAATTAATATGCTAAAGAATTGCTGAAAAGATTTGGGATGGAAAATTATAAACCTGCTCCTACACCAGTAGCAATAGGTACAAAGTTAAGTAAGGATGATGAAGGGTCAGATGTCAATCCAACTCTATTCAAAATATTGGTTGGCATCCTTATGTATCTCACAGCTACAAGACCAGATATTATGCAAGGAGTTAGTTTGATTTCTAGATTTATGGAGTCTCCAAAAGACTCACATTGGAGACCAGGAAAAATAATTCTTAGATACATAGTAGGAACTATAGATTGTGGCATATTTTATGCAATAAAAAAGAAGAAAGATATGGTTAGATATATTGATAGTGATTTTGCAGGAAGTTTGGATGGTAGGAAGAGCACTTTTGGTTATGTGTTTCATCTTGGTTCAGGTGTGATATCATCAGAATCTAGGAAGTAGCCTATTGTGACACTTTCATCAATAGAAGTAGAATATATAGCAACACCATGTCAATAAGTATGGTTACAGAGAGTTTTGGATGGACTTAAACAGAAAAAAGAAGGATCAACAACAATCTATTGTGACAACACTTCATCCATTGCACTATCCAAGAATAGTGTGTTTCATCAAAAGAGCAAACATATTGATATGGGATATCATTTTATTGGATAAGTTATAAGAAATGTAGAATTTTATTTGAAGCCTCATAAATCGAGTGATCAATTGGTTGATATATTCACTAAGGCATTAGAAAAAGGTGTATTGTTTCATAGAGGAAACTTAGGTGTTGTAAGCCTAGCGAAGACTTAAAACAACAAACATGTTTGAGATGTCATGAGTTTTAGGTTTTGATCTTGTATATAAATTACCTACAAATGAATTCTTAAAAATAGAAAAATAAACAATGGTGAGAACAAAAAATATATAAAGAGAGATTTTCTCCTAGATCCCCAACTGGGAAAACCAGATTGATTTTTCATTATGTTTCTTTCAATGTTACAATACATATATATACATGTTGAATCATTCATAAAACCCAATCCATAAACCTTGCATTAGAACATAACCTTAGTTCCCTTGAATGGATCTATAAATAATACCATGGGAAAAAAGCCATCGTGCCCAAAACCATGCACGAAAAACCATGGGTAGGTATGCCCACCATCCATGGGTTCGCATAAAAAATAAAATTATGGGGTGTTTCCTTGGACCCCATGACTCATGGAAAGAATATAACACACACCCAACATGAGTCATGTCTTAGTTTAGTAGTCATAATTAAGAGGGGGTGTTAAAGATAAAAAATTACTCCCACATGTAGAGTAGTCTAAATTTAAAGTGTGAGTTAGTTCGAGTTCAGTCTTATATTTGGTAAAGTCAAATTTAGTGTGTGTTTGCATGTTGAAGTTATTTTGAGTGAGTCTCTATTTGAAAAAGGATAAATATGCCATAATGTGTTCATTATAATATTCAAGTTTTGTGTGATCAATAGAAGAGAAACAACTTGTATTGTTTGTGTCTGTCAAATTTGTGCCTTTTCTCCTCTACCTTTCCAACACAATAGATGACATGAGTACTGAAAAGGTTATATGAAAAACATTAAATCCCAACATAGTGACCACACAAACCAAACCACGATTTTTATAGGATAGCACATAAATTATCACTATAATTTATGCTTGGAACTTGAGAAGTGGGAAGATTATATAGAGAGACACATGGCCTCAACTTCAAAAGGTAGAATTACATGTCCACCAATGGAAATTTCCAAAATTTGCTTGAAGCCATTACCGTAATTCAATTTTGAAAAGTTTTTTTTTTTTTTTTTTTGGCCATAAATTCGAGCCATGTATCCCTCGTAGCCTTTCTACCTAGGACAAAGGGTTATAAGAATTACATAAATTTATATTGCAATGTCATGTAAATAAAAATGACAATATTAATATAAAAATCAATCTCTACTAAATACATGGTCATCATTCCATAATACAAAATATATAGGAACGTGAAGAATAAGAAGAAGCGATACCAATTTTTTTTCCTATTGTCCATTGATAGTCCATCATATAATACACCATAAGATTGTAAATAGTAGATTGGATGAAAACGTAGGGAATTTATATGGGAGCCTGAAAGTAAATAAATTTTCAGTGTCATTACAATAATTATTGAAAAAAATAGTGAATTTGATTCACGAAATATGAATCATCCAATTGAACAATTTAGATGGTTGAGAGATCATAGTTGAAATGTGATAAAATATATGTAGATTTTGGAATCCTCATAACATGTTTAGAAGAAGTGATTTTAAAACATGATTTACTACGCTCACCTATGCAAAGGCGTAGGGTAAAGAAGAATACATCCCCGCTACCTTCTCTCTGTAAAGCATAGTTCTTTCAATTTTGACCAAAGGTTGCAAAAAGTGTAATTAGGTTATATCTTCATGACATTGTAATTATGATTTTGTAAAAAAAAAATGAATTTGTTATTATTCCTTGTTGCGTGGGTTTCATGAGTAAGAGGTTTATTTTATAGATGGCTCCTATTGAGAGCCTTAGGATGTCAAAGAGTCAATGTCACGCTCTTCTTGATCATATGTGTAATGAATATAAGTATACCTAGTGACTCGATTAACCCTCCAAGACAAGAACAATTCTATTGAAAAGTATGCAAACAAAATGATGAAGAAGAGAAGCTATGTCAGCCTTAATATATATATATATATATATATTATATAAATATATATATATATATATATATATATATATATTAATGTCAATTTGTCTCAAATAATAGACACATCCTTTCACTGTGACATGTTAGCTTATTTATGGAGACAAAACCACTATATATACCCCATTAGGCTCTATACAAACGAGCAAGAACAAAACTTCACATAAGCCTCTGAAGCATCACATATATCTCTCTGAAATCTCGGTCAAGTTGATAGGCACAAAAATATCGGATGAAAAAGTACTTTTTTTTCGGTTAGGAGAAGAATCCCTGTGGTTTCAGACAAGAATTATAGGGGAACACACTCTTAGCAGACTCTCACAGTCTCGGTTAAGAAGGAGTTTAGTAATCCCACAGTGATGTATTCTTGGCATAGCCATGAAAAGTAAGATCTTGGTGGACACAGTCACAATCTCGATGAAAATCCCAGTGCAATCATGAGGAACACAGTTACATTCTCAGTCAAGGTGTTGTCATGATCCTAATGTGGTTATGATCTCGGTGAAGGAATAACTATGATGAGACAATCATGATCTCGGTGGTGTTCCAATGAATACATAAGTGATGTAGCAATGATGCAACATCAATCTCAGTGTATCTCTCATTCACGTGTATGAAGATCTCATTGTGATGCTGAAGAACTTGAAGAAGGAACAATCATGGTGCACTATGATCTCGATGAAGCAGTAATAATGATGATGATAGCAACAGTAAGAAGAGGATTGGTTTCTTGGTCTTAGAGAGGCTTGATAGATCAAGGGTCATGGTCTTGGTATTCGTCAATTGGAATCTCTATAAGAATAATTTTGAGCGGGTTTTCCTCTCCAAGAGGGAGAGGTTTTGGCCCTGGAAGAAATCCAACATCTTGTGTTCTTGTCTCTTGTATTTTGGTAACTGTTTGATGATGTAAGAAATACACACACTAATGATATCAAGAGAAGATTGTGTTAATAAGAAAAAGTTAAAATACCTCACAAATAGTTATCATGCTAAGAAGAATCTCATTAATTACATTTTCCCTACATTCTTCAACATGGTATCAGAGCTAAAGTGATGAAGTCAAAGGAATGACAGCAAAAGGAAACATTCAAGGATCAACTTCAAGAAGGGCGTCAAAGCAAGTTGAAAGGATTTGACAAAATTAAAGGATCAAATCTACAACATGTAGTCTACAACAACAATAACTCGTGTATCCACAATGATCATTCAAAGACCACCAAGACTCTCATAAATATATCTACAAAGCTATGAACCTCAAAGGACCTCAAAATAAACGTCTCATTATCTTGGAAAATATTGAAGCAATCCTGACCTACTCTATAAAAGAAGGCAGAACATATTCAAGGCAAGAAGGCATTGTCATCTTCAAGGTTATAATCAAGCAATGATCATTTCATTATCCGAGAAGAAGATCATCCAAGGAAGAAACAAATCATCCCTATCAAAAGGAGCAACCTTTTATATTAAGAAAATGCTTTCTCATTCAAATGAAGATCATTCAAGAAGAAGCCATCATATATCTTCTTCAACCATCATCAAAGAAATCAAGGCGAATATTTCATCTTCACATGACAAGAAAGTATCTTTTCATTCTATAATCAAATTTGGTTAAATGACTTCATGAATTGCAAGGACATCTATAGATTGATGGGTCATTAATATTCCTTGCATGAAGTAGGATAAACATAGTCCTCTAAGTAGTTGAACTCATTAAACATATCAAAAGGTCTCCTCTAAATTCATGGAAAGGGCTACTTATGAAAGTTCCCCTCATATAACAATATTAGAGACATAAAAGAGATGTATATGATAAACTCATTCTTTGAAGGTGAAATGAATAAGGTCACATGAAATATTATCTACATGAAATTAAAGGTATCAAAGGATGTAGGACATATTCATAAGGTCTCATCTACAAGATCTAGGAAGGAAGATAAAAATCATTGATCTATAGTGCCCTAAAAAATAATCAACGTAAAAAGTATCCATGGGATAAGAAAGTTAACTCATTCGACAACTTATGGTATTCATGCTAAATAGATAAATACAAGTTGATGGAAAAAGTATTGAAGTTTAAAGGACTAAATAATGTGCAAAAAGGAAAGATAAGTTTGGTCCTCAAACAAGACAAGATAGTATAGCTAAACTTATGGAATATTATGGAAGCCCATATCACCGGATAGATGGAGGAATCTCAAGAAAAGGGACAAGGAAATAGAGAGTAATAGATCTATACTATGGTTGAGATAGTATCCATCAGAAAAGGGTCCTATTATAAGCTTTTGTTATATATATGACCATGATAATAAGTTGCATCGTGACATCATGGAAGTATTAGAAACAATATCTTGTGACATCACCATGGGAATCATGAAGGACAAAATCCATGGCAGAAAAACATGAAGGATATAGCTCTTGGGAATCTCAGTGGACATCGAAGGAAGGAAGGATTCATCCAAGACAAGCCTCATCATACATCAAGTCAAAAAAGAAACATTTGCCATATGGGGATATGCAAAATCCTCAATATTCTCTGAAGGAATCTTCATAAGAGGGTTCAATAATCTGGAGAGGAAGCAAGTGTTTCATCAAGAAATCTAACTTATGGAATTCATGAGATGATGGTATGATGACACGAGAAATGAAGCAGATCAAGGGATTGAAGATCTTCTCAATCAAGGAAGCTATTGGAAGAAGTCTAGATGACCTAAAGGTAAAATGAGGTATGTATGCTTGTATTTAATATTATAAATTCATTATGTATGGTTGCAGGTAACATGGATCACTACTTCTATCTTGAGAAGCATGATCAAGAGAAAAAGGATCTCCTCCTTTGAAAGGATGCAGGAAGGCATAAATCACACTAGATGAAATCAACATAATATGTCCTTACATGAAGTAGGAGGTGGTTGAATACAATCAAGAAACTCTAATTGAAAGCTCCTGGGAATGGAATGTGTGAGGAAGGAAGATATTGTGAGATATGCAACCATGATGAAGGAAATCAACATGCAAAACACCAAGAATATTTGATTAGGAAATCTCCCAGAAATATATAAACACTCTGATGGAAGTCTGAAAAAGATGAAGACCCATGACAATGGATATTTTTGGAAGTGTCAACATGTACGCAAGATGCTAATACCTATAGAAAGATATCATGATGAAGATCCATCTTGTAAGGTAATATTCTATTTAAAGTTATGTTTTGATTTCTTGAATAATATCTAGATGAGTTCATGCAGGGCTACTGGAAAAAGAGTTGTAAGTACAAGTACAACTAACATTCATGTAGTGGATGGAAATTCTTGAAAGAAACATGATGAGGAAGAAGTAGCCATATGACGAAGGTTCCATATATGTATCAAGAAGGCCACTTTCCATGAAGAAAGGAATGACATGATGAAGCAAGAAGGTAAGTGATGGATGGATAATTCCCTACAAGGAAGAAGATCGACTGAATTTCATGACATCAAGGAAATAAATTGATCAAGCAGCTGAAGGACCCACGAAGAAGAAGCTACTGATGAAAAGGAGAGTCCTTAGTTAAGAGGGAGCTCTGACAAGTCCCTAATTAAGAGGGAGCTTGTACAAGTTCCTGGTCAAAGGTAACTTGGGTACATTCCTTTACAGGAAGGGCATATCCTCCCTAATTGAGAGGGAGAGATAGACACAACATTATTTTCTTCATCTGGGAAGAAAGAATGGAGGATTGGGTAATGATCTGGTATTTGATGCCCTTTGAGGATGTGTAGAACATCCAAGATAAGAGTAGGCTCATTCAACACCCAGGTGGGTATGTACCTTGAGAAACAATGATGAAGGTGTCTATAATGATGGGTATTGCCAACCTTGTGCTCTGATCTAATGAGAGATAAAGCTGTCAATTGAGGCCTTACTGTGGAAACAATGTTGGTTACTATGATGCTATACAGATGGATTACCAATTCGATTATTATGATGATAAATTCTTCATATTGAGAATGACCAAGTACCATTATCAATACCTCCCTAGTTAAGATGGATTTTTTAAGAAAGTGTAACTAGGTTCGGTCTTCATGACATTGTAATTATGATTTTGTAAAACAAGAAAATGAATTTATTATTATTCCTTGTTGCATGGGTTTCATGAGCAAGAGATTTATTTTATAGATGGATCCCATTGAGAGCCTTCGAATGTCAAAGAGTCGATATCATTCTCTTCTTGAGCATATATGTAATGAATATAAGTCTACCTAGTGACTAGATTAACCCTACAAGACAAGCACAATCCTCTTGAAAAGTATGCAAACAAAACGATGAAGAAGAGCAGCTATGTCAACCTCAAAATATATATTAATGTCAAGTTGGATCAAATAATAGACACATCCTTTCACTATGACATGTTGGCTTATTTATGGAGACAAAAACACTATATATACCCCCATTAGCATCTGTGAAAAATAACAAGAACAAAACTTCACATAAGCCTTTGCAACTTCGCATATGTCTCTCTGAAATATCGGTCAAGTTGAGAGGCACAAAAATCTCATGTTGTCACCTTATGAAAAGAGAGTTCCAGTTGTACAAAGAGGGAAAAATAACAAAGCTTAGTTTAATTAATTATTTTCACTATCTGCTACTTTTCTAAAAGAGGTTGTTGTGCTTTGCAAATTGGAGATTAAAGGAGGAAGAACAGGTCCAATTTAAATTGTTTTGGAGAAATTTCTAAATCCTCTAAAAACCATTTCTTTCACAAACCCCATTTTCCCTTTGTTTTTCTTAAAATCTAGCCGCAGTGACCCATTTTTAACTCTAGCCGAAATCCCTTTGTATATCCAACTCTAGCCGTGTTTCCCATTCCCCTTTGAAATGTCTTAAAACATTCAGAAATCATGCTGAAACCATTTTTAAGAATCAGGACCCACAAATCATAATCACTACTGGCCCATTCCCTTTTTGTGATACATATCAGCCTATCACCACTCCTTCTCACCGATTGAAATAATTCCTCCCCCTGTTGATTGCGATATCACAATCAGGGATCACACAAATCAAATTCCTTCTTCCGCTGAAGCCCTTTTCCCTTTCCAATGGCGATAGGCAAGTCCAGGTTCCGGATGTGATATTTTATGTATCATGCTTTATTGAAGTTTTTCGTCTAGAAAATCAACAAGCACTATGAAATATGGTAAAGAGACCCTCTCCTGTATTATGATTATCATACCAACAAGCCCAGATCAATGACCCATATTGAATAGGCCCAGATTAACAACCTAGGTTGAATCGACCTAGATCAACACACATCAAAACGTCTATTTCACTTCTGCTTAGTGGGATGGTGAGGGTATTTTTCAGCGTATATCCAGTAACACAGTCATCAAACAGAGAAAACAGAGATAATACTATGAAATGGCTAATCATGATATCCTGTGTGGGCCCAAACCCATAGGTCGGTGATTGCAAGTGTCAAGGGGAGACACTGAAGGCGAGCATCAGAAATCACCGATATGAAGGATTCCGTTTAACAAATGGTTGAGCCTCACACACATGAGCCCAAAGGTCCTAGCACCCAAGGACTAAAAGCTTGGTCCTAGCCCCCAGTCATATGAAGCAAAAGGGGAAAAGTAGATTGAAATGTCCCTTCCTGTAAGGACCTTTAATGGAAAACCCCGATGCGATAACTCTGTGATAAAGTAACACAAAAATTTAAAGGTGTGGTGGGTCGCCAACTGAGGCATTTAAGAAAGGAGATGCAACATTCAAAATTGGTATGGGCTAACCTAGGAAGGTCCCTTGTGACACGAAACCAGGGTCGACGCTAATAGAGTAAATGAAGACATGGAAGTTTGGGAGGACTTGATTATCCAGCATGGTGCTCCATGCAAAGGGAAGACGAAGTAGCGCCCAAGGGTTGTCTGCTTTTTTACTGTGGCATTAAAGTAATAGTTGACCGCTCCCAGTTTTGAAGAACGAATGATTCAAGTAGTAAAGGCAGAAGCGATGGGAATCGAGAAGCCAAACTGTGGGAAAGAAACAACCTGAAGCAAAGGTGATCACAGGGATGGGGATGGAGATATTTTTGGCATTTTCATCTAATTATTGGATTTTTTTGTTATCCTGCAATGTGTCGTCATTTGATGAAGAAACAAATCTTTTGTAGTCATTTTTGGGCCATAGAGCCATCCTAGGCCAAGACAGCTAGTTGATTTGATAGCTGAGGCTCAGCTGAGATATTTTGTTGTAATTATTGTTCAATACTCCCCTCTCCAGATAAATAGTGGGAAGCAACACTTCACAAAGGTCTAGAATCCTAAAGAAAGAACTACATATTATTTTCAAGACTGTATGACTTTAAGATATGCATCTTTCAGAATATTAAGGAAATGGCGGTGATTCCTCCTTCGAGTACTAAAATATGTTATCCCTCTGTTAAGTTCCATTTTGTTCATGTTTCCTCTCTGAAATGTAATCTTAGCTGCTAGAAATGTTTCATATGTTCTTATAGATTCATTTGTATTTACTCATTAATGCATGTGCCTATGTGGATCTTTGATACTATATCTTTAAAATTGTGCTCCATGAATCATCACACCCATCCTCTTTCATCCATTACGTCTACATTTAACTCAAATAAGTGTAGAATTATGGAGGCTTCAAGATCTATGCGATAAGTGTAGAATTCCTGACGCTTCAATCTCTATATGTGATGAGTTACTCTATCTCCCTATCCTCTCTCATCGCTCTACCTAAACTTATTAAAATGTAGGTCCTTGAACTACTCGGCCTCCACTACTTTATACATATATTTTTGTGAGTTGTATATGTGAAGATGTACCAAAAATACATGGCTTGTGCTTTTAGATGAATGAACCAACCTATGTTGTTAATTAGATATATACAAAAATATATGTGATGTCTCCAGTTTCCCTAGAATCATATGAGACACACAAAATCTAGATGTTCTAGGCATTGGTCTTGTAAGCAATCTGAGGTTGTCTCTAGAAGTGACAACATCGTATGGTGCCATTTCCAGGGAACATATTGAAGGATTTCCCCCTAGGATATGACAAGTTAAGCACTCTTTGTGTAGGCGAGAAAAGACATACTGATTGCATCCTCATTAAATTGGAGACTCCACAAATCTCATTATCATTTATCATCTTGGATTTTAGAAAGCCTCACACTCGCTCAGATACCTCTCATCAAAAAAACCCCATTTGTATCTGACCCAGAGAAATTAATTTTCGGGAGAGTCTAGAAGGAGAAAATTGCTACTACCTATGCTATTGTCTCATCATTCTTTGAATCTTCCTCATCCAGCTCCCAACCCGCTGTTATTCACTGCTCAGAATTTACTCCTAAGATTGTTACATACCATGCTCTCAGTCGAGCCACTCCAACCACTATGGTTTAGGCCCAAGTTCCTCTGGAAAATCTCAACCCCCCTCCATTAATTCAGATGGTTTTTTTGGGTTTCTTACTAAATAAATATTCCCCTCTTGATTTACATCAACCTCTAAGTGTTATGCCTCAGGACTACCTAAATTTTTTGCCTAGGTTCAATGGGGAGGATGAAAACACTGCAAAGAGACACGTTGAAACCTTTTGTGCTTTTGCTGAGAATATAAATGTAGAACAACTAGATGTGGTCCTGAGACTCTTTGTACAATGCCTTGATGGCGAAGACAAAAAATTCTTTAAATCCCTACCTAATGGCTCCATCACTACTTGGGAGGAACTTGAAAACTCTTTCACACAAAAGTGGGGTGAAAAGAGAAATCATGAGTATGTCCTCACAAAGTTCAATGCTATAAGGAAAATCTAGAAGGGGATATTTTAGAATTCATAAAAAGGTTCAATAAGAAGTATACTAACCTACCTAGTAAGATAAATCCTCCTGAAGTTGTTGCTCACATAGCTTTTGTGGGAGCCTTTGAATCTGACTTTGGTTTTACCCTAATACAAAGGAAGTCTTTCACTTTGGATCAATTCCAAGTTGATGCTCTTGAGATAGAAGCAAATATCACCTCGGCAAGGAAGTCAAGAGGTAAGGATGAACCTCCTGAGAATAAAAGGGGGAAAGAAGAAACATCCTCATTTGGTCAATTTAAAGAAACGTCAGATCTAAAGTGGGAAGAAATGGATAAACTCATCAAGGTTTTATTGCATAAGGTGGTGAAGCTTGAGATGGAAACCAAGAGTCTCCCGAAACTGAATGCTCAAGGTAACGACTGAGGTTATAACCCATAGTATAGTGTTGACAATAATACTGAGAGGGGGGGTGAATCAGTATTATCTAATTCTTTTACCAAATCTTTCTTATTTATACTTTGAATTATTTTTGCATACCAATACCATAAATAATGAGCATGAACAAGAAAATCAGACAGTCACATCAAAGAACACCAGATATAAGGTGGAAACCCAATGTGGGTGAAAACCACCTGCTGCAATATGTCTCTATCTTCTTTCAAATTAGAAACTCCTTTTACAATGGTCTTGTACTGGTGCAGTCCTTTACCAGTACGCAGGCTGCAACCTGCTGAGAGCTACAACTCTCTCTCGTTTTCCAGTCTCTCCTGAAAGGGAGCTACAACCCCCTACTTCTTTTCAAGGACCACTTTTCATAAATTTTCAAACTGGATCCATATACATCAATTGATCATCAAGTACATGTAAATTATACAGTCAGCTGTAATAACAGAACAGAACCCAGAACACCTTTTCAACAGAAAAATCCAATCAACAGATCTTAACACAGATACGCGGTTTTCCTTTTTACTGGCCTGCGTTGCTACGCAGTTCACCTTCTGCTTCTCTGCGTATACCCGCAGATCTCCTTCGTCTGGACTGCGTGGCCACGCTCTGCTCCTTTTACTGAACCGCGTACCGTACGCACCCAATGCCACTATCGCGCTGCGTACTTTCCAGCAGGTACGCACCCAAAATAATGATCGCGCCGCGTACTTCTCAGAAAGTACGCACTCAAAAGAATAATCGCGCCGCGTGCTGCTACAGAAAGCACGCACCTGAACCACAGCTGCCCTGCGTACCTACGCACTGAGCCTTCGCCGCTTCTGCGTACCCACGCACAGAACCTTCGGCGCCTCTGCGTACCCCCGCACTGAACCTTCGGCGCCTCTGCGTACCCACGCACTGAACCTTCGGCCCCTCTGCGTACCTTGGACTAAGGCTGAAATAACCTCAGATGCTCAGATCTGAACTTGTGCTCAAGAGATCACCCTTCGCCGATTCGCCTCTAACTTCTCCTTTATAATCAATCCTTTTAAGAACCGAAGAAACCCAATAAATCAGATCTGTAAAGTTATTTTAATCACTCCAAGAAGCTCAAAGCAAATGATCTCTTTGCTTTATATAGGCTAGCTCTTCCTCAAAATCAAGGATCCATGGGGCTCAATAATAATAATAAATAATCAATCCGCGGGCCAAACCATGATAAGCCCAATACTGTTGGCTAAATACCACTGAGAAACCACCACGGGTGGGCGCTTAACTGCCTTGAATGGTGTGCACGGGGTACGCACCCCATGATGGTGACCCGCGTATTTGGACGCGATCCCTGCACGGCATACCTGCGGGTACGCACCTCCTGAACTGTTCTCCTGCGTACTTTTTTATTTTCATCAAAATGAGAGCCATGCCATGGGTGTTTGCCATCAAGTACAACATCTGAAATCATACCAGAAGCATAATGCCAACAATTTTTGGATGACAAGCTTGATGGGGATAACATATGCTTGAGAGGCGTCATTACGACGGAATCCGATGTCATAAAGTTTTAACGAGTCTGACAAAGGAAGAACTCGGCATCTTTTCATATTTAGAGAGTTTGAAAAGACAGCAAAAAGGAAACTCCAGGGGCGTCCTTTTTCGTAAAGTTGTGTCTCTCGAGCCTGAAAAAGTATAAAACCATGCTCGAAAGAACTGCCCGATCATTACGATCGAGGAGTACTTTTCATAAGTAGTGACTTTGATCTGAAAAAGTAAAAAAGCGATCAAAACCACGTCATTTCATGACCGTTAACGAACCGGAAACGACAAGGGTCAGACAATCTCTTCGTTTTTAAACGGTCAGAAAAGGGTTTAAAGACGACCGCCTCTCATATCCATTTAACGAGTCGAGAGGACCAACTCGGCATTCTTTTCACGTTTAGAGAGTCATAAAAGAGTAAAAAATGACTCCAAAGTGACTTTTTCGTGTATTTACCGAGTCCGAAAAAGTATAAAATACAACTCGTTTCGCCATGGAAGCTCCATAAGTACCTGCTGCTACACAAAAAATCGGCGTAAAACCCATTTTTGACACAAATATCCATGGAAATATTCATAAAAGGACTTTTTAAAGCTTAATTAGGGTTAAAAAGCTATAAAAAGGTGAAAATAGTAAAATAAAAATTACTTTTCACTTTTTACCTTTTGAGAGCGACATTAGGCCTTTTTGGAGTGTGACCTTCAGTTGACGATTGCGGCCAATCCAGTGGACCATTTCGAGCGTCGTCAGTGCCAGGTAAGCAGTCTTGTCCTTAGCTTCATTTCCATCCGTTTGGATTTTGTTTTTAACTGCATTTTCATTTCCTATGGGGGGAATTTGAAATTTAGGGGTTGCCCCCATTGGTGCGGGTTTCGGGCACGGACCCGCGCCAATGGGGCAAGTTTCCCATAGGGTGTGCGCCCATGGGCACGACTGTTTTAGAAACAGTCGCGCCAATGGCCGCGCACATTTTTTTGGGTTAATTTTAACAAATCTAAACCCCATTTTTTGCAATTTCAAGCTTCATGAGATTCTAATGCATCATTTTGACTCGTTTTTGCAGGGAAATCCACAAAAATGGTGATTGTATGGAAAGAACAGGAACATGACCAAGTGGACACTTTGGCCCTAGCTAACGAAGATTGCATGGAAGCTCTCAGAGCATGTGGGCTCAAAAAATACTTCATGCTATCTTACTTACGGGCTTAGCCAAAGCTCCTGCAGTACTTGATTGACTTATGGGACGTAGAGGAACAGGTGTTCCGGATACGAGATCAGGTACTGGAGTTGGACGTATTGGACGTCTACTTCTTGACTCGACTATCGCGACGAGGGCCAGTGCCTCGATTGACTGGGAGCAGGCCATCTGGAGAGAAGATGGATGAGGTGAAGGCCCAAATTTGCCCAGAGGCAAAATATGGGCAGGGCAGTTCGAAGGTGGATATCCCCACCGTTCAGGACTTGACACTGCAGGCATTACTATTCACTTTTACATGAGCTGCGGGGGCACAAGCACCCCACGAAGCCACGAAGAGCCATATTCTATTAGTGATGGAGTGTCTTAGCCTGACAGTCTTCAATTGGGCGTCAGCTGTGACGACCAATATGAAGAGGCAGCTGACAAAGGCCAAGCGGGGCAAGCAGCAACAGTTCGGGTATGGTTCCATCTTGGTGACGTTCTTCCTGGAACGTGTGCCAAGCTTCCAGGGCCAAGGGGCCTTTGTGGCAGATCCAGCACCTCGAGAGTCGAGGATGGCTCGATGGGCGGCACTGATGCCGAGGGGTGGTGGCGGCCAACAAATGGCCTTCAGACCAGAGTTCTTAAGGTGGATTCGCCGCCAACTGATCATGGTGGAAGACTGGCCGTATGCGGGGACAGACTTCACTGGAGATCCTGACCTTCCCCTTCTGGATGGAGAGGATTGGGACGAGGAGATTGGTACGTCCTCATTTTTTGATTTTGCATTTTTATGATTTTTTTTGTTTGTACATGCTTTGTCCTAATGACCTTTATATGCACATGCAGATGTTGGCCCAGAGCGTCCAGCTAGCTTGTCTTCCGTTGCAAGAAGACATCCAGTAGCAGCAGCAGCAGGAGCAGATCCTCAGGAGGAGGGCGGTGACAGAGGGGAGCTTATCCAAAACCTTCAGGCCATCACTCGAGGGATCCCAGATTATGCTCGGCTAGCGGATGTCCCGCTAGCTTACCAGAGGCACACAGTAGGGGTGCTAACTCGCATCCATCGTCTCTTGAGGCATCTAGTGCGGGTGGTGACGTGCTATCATGAGCACCACCAAGACTAGACATCTAGGCTTTTCTTTTCATGCATATTTTTTTAGAGACATGTCGTCTCCAGATGTATTCAGACAAACATGTATTATTTTTTTGATGTGCAAACATTCTGGACACACACACACACACACATATATATATATACATATGTTTTATGGTCTTATTGTACTTTATGCTTCTTGTATTATGTTGATTCACATGTTATGCAAATGCATGTCCAACACATGATTAGCTAATGCATCGGTTAACGTATTAAGTCGTCTTGGAATATGTTGATAAGCAATGAAATCAAAATCCCTTTCTAATAACTTAACACGTAAATACAACCTTAAAATCTGATGATCTCTGATGGAATAACGCCTGTTGAGTTGGTGGACTACAAGCTGAGAGTCCAAGTTCACAATCAATGTTCGAATGCCAAGGTTAATCGCCTCAACTAATAATTCAATCACAGCACTATATTCAGCAACATTGTTCGTCGTACAACCCAGACAAACCCCTTGAATATCTGCTAACTCACCATGAGGATCGTAGATCACCCATGCCGCAGATGACAAGCTACGAGTACTGCGGGAAGCACCATCAGTGAAACCAACATAAGGCGATCCAGACATCTGTTCAAGAAGCAAAAGACACAATAAGCGGCAATCATGACGACATACCAAAATAAAAACTAAAACATGCACACACAACACACTGCTGAAAGCACACGTATGTACAAAAAGAGAGTGCTTGGACTCATGCATAGTATTTTTTGAGATAAAGCCCATTTCGGGGCCTATCCAGGGGATTGCCTTCATAATCAATAAGCTCGTAGGCACCTTTTTGCAAAACTATTTTCACAATGTAGGGCCCGTGCCACATAGGCTCGAGTTTTCCTACCCCCAGCTTATCGTTAGCTTGATCATAAAGCAGTACTAGGTCTCCCTCAATGAAAGAGCAGGGGTTAACAGTATTATCGAAGTGAGTTTTCACTTGCTTCTTCTGAGCTTCAATAGCTAAGGAGGCTAGACGACGAGTCTCATCCAGCCGTTTTAAGTAAAGAAGATGCTCTTCTACTAGAGTAGTATCAGGGAGCAACTCGACAGCTATCTTTAATGAAGTAATCTCACACTCAATAGGAAGGGTCGCCTCCAGTCCGTAAACTAACTGAAAAGGAGTGAAACCGATGGCGTCCTTCACGGAGGTATGGTAGGCCCACAAAGCAGAGAACAACATCAGATGCCAATTGGACTTATGCATGCCAACAGTTCTTTGAAGCATCGTGACCAAAACCTTGTTCACGTCTTCCACTTGACCGTTTGCTTGAGGATAGTACGGGGTCGAACTATCATGCCTAAGGCCCAACTGGGTTATTAACTCGGTCATCATGTGATTACAAAAATGTTTTCCGTGATCAGTGATGATGGCTTAGGGTACTTCGAACCGCGAAATAACATGGTTGAACAAGAACTGCGCTGCGGTGTGACCATCTTTTGACAATGTAGGCATCGCCTCGGCCCATTTCGTGAAATAATCAACAACAACGATGATGTACCCATGCCCCTCGGCCGAGCGAGGGTTATAGGTCACATAATCGATGCCCCATTTGGCAAAAGGGCCGACGGTTACAACGGGGTGCAGCAGAGCAGGGGGTGCATGCATCTTCCGTTGGTAAATCTGGCACTCATGACACGAACAGACAGCAAGAATGAAATCCTTAAAAATGGAGGGCCAGAAATAGCTAGCACGGAGGATCTTCTGTGCGGTGGCATATCCAGACATGTGACCACCATAAGCACTAGAATGGCAGTGATTCAGAACTCTCTCTGCTTCTTTGAAAGTCAAACATCGGCGAAGAAACGAATCAACACCGAGACGGTACAGGGTGTCCCCAACGATGCGATATGGTTGGGCTTGATGTCGGATCCGTCAACGAGCATCCTTAGAGGTCTCGGGACAGAAGGAGGATGTTTGTAAGTAGACAATAATATCCCCGTACCAGGGATCAAGGGTGCTAATGAGGAAGAGAGTTTCGTCTGGAATGGAATCCTCTAACTGAGCGGAGACAGCAGTGGATGGAAAAGAACACAACAGCTCAGCAAAGACAAGTGATTTCTTAGACTTGGCAGCAGTAAATTCCAAGTCAAACTCTTGGAGGATGACTATCCACTTCGAGTATTTTCCCCCCAGCAACTGGCATGACTGAATATAGGTCATGGGGTTGCAATCGGAGATCACTGTAGTAGTATGCAACAAGATGTAATGACGGAAATGTTGAATAGTGCAAACAGCAGCGAGGGCCAACTTCTCGACATAAGCATATTGAGTTTCCATATCCAACATGTTGCAGCTAAGGTAGTAGATAACATGTTCAGTGCCATCGTCGTCATCCTGAACCAGAACCATACCGATGGTGGTATCAGCAGCAGCCAAATACAACGTGTAATCGCGATGATAATTCGAAGGCCGCAACAAAGGGGCAGAAACCAAAAGAGTCTTAATATGTGCAAAAGACTCTTCAGCTATGGCATCCCATCGAAACGGGGTGTCGCGCTTGACTAACCGCGTGAAACCTTTTGC
Organism: Pinus taeda; assembly: GCA_000404065.3. NCBI lineage: Eukaryota > Viridiplantae > Streptophyta > Pinopsida > Pinales > Pinaceae > Pinus > Pinus taeda. The sequence goes on along the minus strand of APFE030758058.1, from coordinate 47,687 downwards.
CACTTCGACATAATTCAGGATAAATCGTCGCAAGAAATTTGCTTTACCCTGCAAACTCTGCAGTTTCCACAAAGAAGCAGGGGGAGGAAGATTCAAAATGGCTTCGACTTTAAGGGGATCCAAGCGGATGCCCTCTTGGGAGACGATAAACCCGAGAAGTCGGCCAGATTCTACGCAGAAGACACATTTATGCAGATTAAGTCGGATATTGTAGTGTCGACAGCGGAGAAAAATCTCGCGGAGATGTGACAGATGGTCTTGCTGCTTAGCCGAATGAGCAGGAAGGTCATCCAGATAAGGTTGTACGATGTGCCGGATATCATGAAAGGCGTAAGACATCGCACATTGAAAAGTGGCAGCGGCATTTTTGATACCGAAAGGGAGATTTTTGTAAGAGAAAGTACTCCACGGGCAGATAAAGGTTGTCTTGTGCTGATCAGCGGGCGTGATATTAATCTGGTTGTAGCCAGAAAAGCCATCCATAAATGAATATATCTCACTCCCAGCACACTCATCAATGAGTTGGTCAATGAAAGGTGTGGGGCAGTTATCTTTCGGGCAGGCTCGGTTAATATCATGATAATCGACATAGAAACGAATAGTACCTGCTTTTTATCCACAGGGACAATGTTAGAGACCCAATCTGTGAGTGGGATAGGGTAAATGAAACCATCTTTAAGAATTTTTTCAACTTCCGCTTTGATAGCTGCAGCCTTGCGGGGGTGCACAGGGCGTAAACGCTGACGAACAGGTTTAGCCCTTGGATACGTAGGTATCTCATGCACTACAATATTTGGATCAATGCCAGGCATCTCTTCATAAGACCATGCAAAGACGTCACGGAACTCGCGAAAAATCACTATATAGATTTGAATTTCCTCAGGAGTGCAAGTGACTCCTATATAGATGTTCTCGACAATCCTCAGTTTGATAGAGATGTCGATAGGTTGGGTCTGCATAATGTTCCCCAAATTCCCTTCAGACGATACTTGATAGACCTGAACAGGCGTCTTAAAAGGTTGTGAAGGGAGACACGGAGCAAACCGCTCGAGACAAGCCAACGTTTCCCGAAGGGTAGGGAGAAACGAGGAACGGTGGTGAAGATGGGACCACGGAGGTTCCTC
>APFE030758058.1:20852-46378 GCA_000404065.3 Pinus taeda | reverse complement strand
GGAGGTTCCTCGAGAGACATGGTCTCTATGATGGCTTCGTCGGAAGGAAATATTTCCTTTAATGGATCCGAGGAGGCACATTCTCCAAGCCAAGGGGAATAGTCGTATGAGTCGAGAGCTCCGCTTAAAGAAGCGGGTTCAGCAGGAGGAGCCGATACATCAACGATTTTGATGTAGTTGAGCTCGGCGGGACTCAACGGCATCTCCTTGCCCCACGATTCTATCTGGTCGATGGGGGGAAGGACCCAGGGATCAAAACGAACCGAAATCATACTGATGGAGGTGAGGTTGGGAGGTGGGAGTGAGAAGACACCCATGAGGGCAGGATCTTTGAAGAGCCCGGCTCCCACACTCTCAAAAGGGATGGAGGTATTCTCTACGAAAGGCACATTTCCTTCAGAATAAGAAGCTAAGAAGGAGAGCTGGTCTACCGTGACAATTTTCCCTTGGTGAGGGAAATGGATGACACAGAAGAGGGATGAAGCCACGGTGCGCATGGCATACATCCAACTCCGGCCCAGAAGGAGGTTGTAAGTAAGATTTGCGTCAACAACCTCAACTTCTACTTCAACGGTTTTCCCTTCTAAAGTGATCGGCAAGTGTTGAAGAATACCATAGGGACTAGATTCTCTTCCATCGAAGGCTTCCAATGTCGTAGGAGACTGGCTCAGAGTTGGAGACCCAATCGCTTTCCAACAAGCAATAGACATGATGCAAGTTGACACGCCCTCATCAATAACTATACAATGGATCGTTTTTGAATTGATGATGACTTGTATAAGAAAGGCGATCTAATGAGGCAGCCTTGGGACATCGCTCTCGAGATCAAAGGTAATCAGATCCGAATCTGTCGGGCCGATGCCATCAATGGCCGATAGCAGGGACTTCCTCTGAGGGGGGAAGCTCCAGAGAACTTCTAAGGCGGACATACCCGACGGAGCCTGCGCTAAGTCCTCAACTATGTTGTAGTGCTGAGCAGCACGAGCATTTGGGTTGTAAGATGATCTCCTGAGTACTCCTTTGGGAGGGGGTCGGATGGTCATCTCAGTACTTGGTCTATCGATATAGAGCGAACCAGAGCTGGACGAAGGAGCGCTTGAGGGAACCTTGAGCTCCTTCCCGGCGGACGACGGATATTCCTTTGTTCGAGTCGTTACATGAACGGGAATTGATCCAGCCATGAAGACTTGGGAACCAAAGGGAGAAGAACATGAAGATGGATCAGCCACCATTTGATTCTGTTGAGAGGGGAAGGTTCTTTAAGAACCGCAAGAATCCCAGGAGCGCCTTTCAACAAACAACTAACCTCGGACCGCCTTGGGCAGTCTTTAGTGTAGTGATCCTCATCGCAGATGAGACAAGGATATTTGGGTTTGTGCTTAGCTCCTTCCTCAAATGGAGGTTTAGAGGAATCCTGTTTAGGTTGCTCAGACTTATTCTTTGCTTTCCCCTTTTTCTTTCCTTTCGAGGCCTTACTCGTCGTGGTGGAGTGGACGACGTTAACCTTGGAAGTACTTCCAGAATTTGAACCACCCTAAGAAGTGTTTTCGTTAGAAGCATTCGATTTTTTCTTCCCAAGGTTCGAGGATGATTTTTTGGATGACGGATTTACAGAACCAATAACTCCATCAACAGATGGCTTTGGTGGAGCCTTGAATGTACCGGGTCTCAGGGCATCAGGCAAATACTCATACAAAGTACCTGACTAAGAATAAACTAAGTCAAGGTACTGAGCATGCGCGACCGCTTGCTCTTCAGTCACACAGGCTCCCATAGCAATGTCCCGTGCAATCTTAGGGACAAAGGAAATTGTGAACCAATCGGTGAGGAGTTGATCAGGAATCGAAAACTTGATCAACCGACGACGCCTTCTCCATTCATGTATATGATCAGAGATGTGCGTAGCCGTATCCTGCTTGAGAGATGTAAGGAGATGGGTCCTTGTCTCGTACCGAAAGGGTAACTGAAAATGAGTGAGGAATGCCATAGCCAATGAATCGAAATCTTGAAAAGACCCACGGTTCAATTCAATGTACCATTTAGCAGCGGAGTCGGTGAGAGTCCTTTGGAACTGGCGAAGCTAGACCGAATCATCAAGCCATGAATTAGACGAACACCAAAGGTGATAAGTCATTACATGGGCTTGAGGATCCTCTCCAACCTTGCCGTCGAATTTGGGACAGTCGTCGGGTATCTTAGTCGAAACTGGTGGCCATTGTGGATTATGCAAAATAGGATCATTTGTTAACTTCGACACATCGGGCAGTTCCAACGTCGTTAGAAATGGTAGTTGCGGGTTGAAGGACATCTGCGGATATGAGATAGGGCCAGAGTTCCATCTAGTTGCTGGTTGCCCCCATTGACCTTGTCCGAACGGACTAGGTCTAAAAGGACCTTGTCCATAGGAACTTTTTCCATAAGGGTTATATCCGTAACCAGATGGTTGGTTCTGGTTCTGCCCCCAGCGCCCCATTGGTTACCATACTGTCTTGCAGGAGCAACATTGGGTTGCTGATGATTTTGATAAGGGGTGACTTGCGGCTGTTGGTAATTTTGATACGGGACGAATTTATTTTTCCCCTGGGGTTGCTGGTATCCATATGGTTGCTGGGCTCCATATTGAGCCTGGGAACCAGGCGACATTTTATAAGAAGGTTGGGATTGGTACCCACCTTGTGGCTGGAGACCAGTTTGATTCTGGGGTTGGTAACCGAGTTGAGCTTGAGAAGCAGGAACCATCTACATGCCTGGTTGAGCCGCCCCAGAGAGATATCCTTGTGATGACTGAGGTTGGGCCATCTGGCCAGAAGGTTGTCCTGGCTGGATCTGAGATAGGCCTACTTGCCCAGAAGGTTGGACTTGTTGGGTGTTTGGTTGTCCTTGCACAACCGAAGGTTGTCCTTGTAGGCCAGATGGCTGACTAGGCTGAGCAGTGGGCTGGCCTTGCTGCATGTAAGGCTGGCTACCTTGCCCAGAAGGGTAACCTTGCTGGTTTCCAAGTTGTCCTTGCCATGCGTAAGGTTGTCCTGGATTCCCATAGGGTTGACCTGAAGGGTATCCCTGCTGGGGTCCAGGTTGTCCTTGTTGAGCATAAGGTTGTCCCGGGTTTCTAGAAGGTTGCCCAAGATATGTATAAGACGGACCAACAAAGGCCGAAGGTTGTCCCTGGTAGGGTTGTCCTTGTGAGCCTCCAGGTTGCCCTGGATAGGTTTGGCCATAATACTGCTTCCCATAATTAGGCTGTGTGTAGGATGTTTGACCTTGGTATGATGGTCCTTGAGATGGCTACCCTTGATCCAGACGGAATTGGCCACCACCATAACCAGTGGTACCCCAAGCCACATTCAATGGAATGGTACCTTCTACAGCGGGTTGGGCTGGCAAGGAGGTATACAAATAATGATTGACAGGATCATAATAAGGGCCTTGCCCGCCTGGATTTTGGACAGCATGCAAATACTGAGAATATGCCCCCCCTGCTGAAATGGCATCAGAAGAACAAGGGGCACCACTTGCAGGACGAACAACTCTGGCAGCATGTGCCGATTGACCGCTATGTACCGGACCACGGGATGGGCCAGCAATAGTAGTTACGACGGAAGATGCCATAACGGCACTAGCAACTGCAGTCGACGATGTGACACAAACAGTCGGATTGGTCGGAACTGACGTGACAGCGGTATGGTGAACTTGGGAAACAAAAGGTCCCGTAGTGGGAACAATGTTATTATCCCACATAGAATAGGAACTCGCAGAGCCCATAGCATCCCTCAGAGATCTATAGCGCGCTGGCACTGTAATACCGAGAGGTGTAACAGTGTAGGGCGTAGATATAACCGGGGATGTGGTCGGGATGGGAGTCTCAATACTCGACATAACGGGTGTTCCACTCGATACATGAGATGTGTCTTCCATATCGGAAGAATCCATCGGGGAAGAAACACCAATAGGAGTAGAAGGAAAATCCTCTTCAGAAGGCTCCCAAACAGGGTTCCAAAACAAGTCGTAAATCTCGTCCTCTGGAGCACGAGAGTTCAACGGTTGGACACTTGGGATAACAGGGAAAGTGTCACCACAAACCGGTGTCTCAGGAGCAGCAGAAGAAGGAGACCCTTGGTCACTCAGGACGGGAGACGGGCTCGATGGATCCGCCAGGATGATCAAATCAAACAAAAATCCTAGACAAGCTAACGATAAAAGACCCTACTCCAAACTAGCGTAAACAAGATCTAACAAGGTAAATGTAATCGTGGTCGAATAAATTTTTAAGACATTAGGATACAACTTGACCTTTTCATGTTTTAAGAGTCGAGAAAAGGACAAAAGATGACTCTAGTCGCCTTCGAATATTTAATGAGCCCGAAGTGACAAATGCTCAATAGAGCCTTTTCTTTTAAGGAGTCCAAAAAGGATAAAAAAGTGACTGCTCTGGAGAAACTAGGCAAGGGTTTTACCAGACAATCCGTAAAACTGCATATACACCTTAACAATCATATGAAAGCCAAGGACTTTTCATACGACAGTCAATCTTCCCGAATGCTGTGTTCGGTGCGTTATGGGCTGTAAGGCGGCAGACACGGCTTCCTGTGGATCAAGGATGATAACCTAGTGGAGTCTCCCCATATATATGCAATGGTACGTGGGAGCACAAGTCCGTACTAGACCACAGTTGAATCACACAAGGAGGAATCACCCAACCTTAATGTGAGAACAAAAATGACTAGGTTTAACGACACCGGAGCTCGTCTCTAGCCTAGACCTCTAGAATGTGAGCGTTATGTTCCAATTCGTTTTTAAGTTCATTCGATTTATTTTAAAGTTGATCTTGAGTTAAGTTTCGGTTTTCCGGTCCTACCGTATGTAATTTCTCAAAATCCCTAAATGCACTATATATGCCAAAACATGTCATTCCATTCGATGAATGCTAATTACGACAGAGTTAGAGAGCTTTCATGCAAACGAAATGATCACAAATAGCAAAGAATTTCCCTAATGCAGCTAATGCAAATCACTAAACTTTGCTTTAAGATCACTAATTCACTAATCAAAATGAAAAGTCCTAACTTTCATTAACTGTTTCAAAGCAAAAGAGATTTTCTTTTTCAACAATGGCAAAATGCACTAAAGAACTTTTGAGAAATAACACTAACAAATTCCAACCAGTACACACACGTTCAGTTCCTTGAAACACAAATCAAGCATCCAAAAAACCAAAAAGGTCCCAAAAACAACAATGAGCTGTGTGATCTGGGCTCAAAGTGAGACGAAGCGGAATTCAAGTGAAGACGAAGCAAATCACCTAAATAACACAACGAAATGATTCACGACTACCAAACAAGTGTAAGGGAGCAAGAGAGAGAGTCGACTGGACAACCAGAAGATCGAAACACCTTAGGAAGGCTCAATTCATAAGGCCACTAGATGCCCTAGGGCTAGAAACGTGAAATCGGGAGAAAGAAGCAAACACCCAAAAGGTAGCGATCAAAACCAGTAAAATCACACTCCAACACACCAGAGTAGTCTAGTAAAGGTACTTAGGACAAAACCAAAGCTCAAAAAATGAAGAACCAAGCAAACTTCAAAAGTTTACAGGCCTGGCGCGACTGTCAGGCTGCAACTAGCACCTTTTAGGATTGGCGCGGGTTGTCAATGTGCAACTTGCGCCAACTGGCGCGACTGTCATGCTATAAACTAGCACCAGTCGAGTTTGCTATGGAAAATAAAAAACACAAGAGCCAAGGCTAAACCAACAATACCTAAGTACTTTCAAGAGGCAAAAGCAACACAGGTATCCAACCCAGAAAGCAAAACAAGCAGGAGAAACCAAGGAAACAATCAAGGAAAAAGGCTAGTCCCAAGTCATTCAGTTTGCAAACCAAACCGAAGATGGACTGAAGTAGCGTTGATATACTTTGCTAATGCAAAGAAATAGCGTTTTGAAGGCTATCTGGCCAGACTTCAGACTTCGTCTAATAGTTCACAAATCAAACAACAAGACAAGATAAACAAACAAGGAAAAAGCCAACTCCCCAGTGGAGTCGCCAAATTGTTGAGTAGGTAAATCCCCTCTGCGGACAAAGGCGATCCCACTAGCCTAATTAAGGTCTAGCAACAATCAAACAACGCTAACACGCAGGTTCTTAATTGCAAAGTAAGGGCCAAGATGAGAGCCTACCTCGAATCCAACGCTTATATTCGTAGGAGGGTCGTCGCTTCGTTCTTTCGCTTCAGCTGGTCACAATCCTCACGATCTCCGTGAATAGACACCTGCACATGCAAAGAACAAGACAAATACAAGCATAAAATCTGAAAAATGCAACTATGTATCGGTCAGAAAGGATACAACTCAAACATCATAATACAGACACATGAGTGGAACCATAATGATAGTCGTCTATTATTATTTATGAACAAAAGAGAATACAACCAAGTTTTGACGTCAAATCCTCCTTTGGCTGGGTGAATCAGTAACACATGCCTTGCAAAGCTTGTAGGGGATGGGAACAAGCCTTTCTCTCCTTGATCACTTGGACATGGATCTCCTCCTTAGAGATTTAGCCTCATAGGGATACACAAGACCTCTTGCAAGATGAGCTTAGCAATCCTCAGACTTTGGGAGCTTGAAAAGTAGAATTATCAACTAAGAATTACCAACTAGCTTGTCAAAGGGGAAGGAACAAGCTTATATAGGGATAGGAGGAGTAGATAAGATCATCCACTTGATTCATGGGATTTTCCTTATCATTAGGAAGCTTCCATGAGAGGTGGAGAACTAATTCCCTCCTTGGGAGATACGAAGCCCAACTGAACCAATTCAAACTGGAATTAGTTTATGGATAAGGTGGAAAGAACCTTCGGAAGTTTGATGGTTAAAAACTTTACCCAACTGGGTTGGCGCTAGTGCGACTCTGAGACAGAGTGCCAGCTAGCACGCCCTCTTTGGAGGATTTACCCCATTGGCGCGAGCAATACACTGTAGAACAGCGCCAATGGAGAAAGGGCTATATTTTTGGGTATTTTGCAGAAGGTGTCTTTAGGGCATATAGAGTACATACTTTAAGGGATACAAAGCAAATGTTTTCAAGTCATGTCACTTCTCATAGGTCCTCCAATGTGCCGGAGAAGGGGTAACAGGGACGGTGACAAAATACTGTGTAACAACATGTATTCAGACAAAGAAAATCTTATGCATTCACCCAACCACATTAGTAGATGTCAGGGCTAGCTAATGCTCAACCTGTCTACCAAACCATTTCCCCTTCACCATCTTATACCTATGCACTACTGAGCACTCCAGACTTTCAGGCACTAGCATCACAGCCTTCCATGCATCTTCAGCCCCAAGAACCACCACCCCCTTAGGGTCAAGCGTTTACATAGAAAAGTGCGACCAATCACCAAAATGGAAAGAAAAATAATAAGGGGAAAAGTAACAAGGGTAACCAGGGTAACCAAGGTAATCAACCTAATGTACCCCAGGGGAACCATCCTAACACCAACAACCAACAACAGGGTGACCATCCCAAGCAGAACAAGGCTATTCGTATGAACAAGCCTTATGCATGTTGTGGTGTACATGGCCATTATATTCATGAGTGTCCCCTTTTACCCCAAATACACCAAATGTGGGAAGCCCAAACAACTTCTAGAGGTCAACTGCCCATACAGGAACAGCCTCATAATCCTGCACCATCTCAATTGTTTGTGCTGACAAATCCTTTCCCTCAACAAGGATTTGTTGCTACTCAACCTCAACAAGTTCAAGAAGCCAATCTTCCTCAACCTTCTAGTCCTGGTGACTACCAGATCCTCATGATGAATTCTGATGAGGTCAATACCTCTACTGTCAACTTGCAAACTTAGTTGTGTCAATATGACAAGCCATCGACTTCATCTGCCATTGAGTCCAAAACCAAAGAATATAGTAAGCCTCTTACTACAACAAATGGTGCACTACAGATCCCTCAACCTAAAGTTGAGTCAATTCCTAAGATCCTAAAGGGACCATTATGCTGTAACGTGGCTTCTAACCGAGCTGCCAATACATACAATATAGTAGACAACTTGGCACACTCACCTGTTGCCATGTTGATGATGGAAGTCCTCCAGTCATGCCCATCCCAAAATAAAACTCTACTAACTGCTTTGGGTGTAGTAGATCCTTCAGACGATCATTTGATTGTCTTCCCCGTTGATACGTCAGAACATCCTCCATTACCTCGATCATCATCCTTGAGTTCTTGACATGAAAACCTTTCCGAGGTTTCTACGTGTACTTCGATCGAACCTCCTTTATCAGAAACCCAGGTCTCAACATCAGTAGATATTTCATTTACTATCTCATTGTCTACCATTCCAAATGATGTGTATATGAACCTTCTTTCTCAGGATGATGCACCAGGTACCGTCGCCGCATCATGTAGTCAGTCTTCCTCTAGTTTTCCCATCTCCCATTCTGATGAGGACATCATGGAAGCCATGTCTACCCTTGATTACCCTTGGGATGATATGCACCATTGTGTGTACTTCATGCCACAATAGTCTTATGACCAATACATTGTGGAATCAAAAGAATTCATCCATGGTGAAGTCGATTGGTTTCGAAATCCCATCCCTGCCCCAAATTCTTTCAAAGAAGGTAATATGGCCAACATCTCTCCTACTATCAAAATCAACATTTTAGAAAAACCAAGGATAGAAGAAAATGTTACCATGGGGGCACAGTGCATCCCGAAAGAAATTGAAGCTTACACCACGCTCTTCAAAGAATTTCATGATGTTTTCACCTATTCTTACTCAGATATGTCCGGACTTGATCCCACCATTGTTGAACACCATATCGACACATGGCCCAATGCCACTCTTGTCAGTTAGAAGTTGAGACCCATTCACCCTTCTCGTCATGAGGCCATAAAAGTTGAGATCGACAAGCTCAAGCAGTCTGATTTCATTTATCCCATTGAGTATACCACATGGGTATCCAACTAGGTTCATGTTCTCAAGAAGCAAGGCACCATTCGTGTCTGCATGGATTTTCGCAACCTGAATAAAGCCTACCCCAAAGACAAATTTCCCACACCCTTTATTGACCAGATCATTGATGAGTGTTTGGGGCATGAGATTCTATCCTCTATGGATGGATTCTCCGGGTACAACCAAATTAGTATCTGTTGTGTCGATCAGTTAAAGACTGCGTTCATTAGTGTGTGGGGAAACTTTGCATATAGGGTCATGCCATTCGGCTTAAAGAATGTTAGAGACACATTTCAACGGGCCATGTCATATTGTTTTCATGACTTGGCACAACTTATTCTTTCTTACCTTGATAATCTCACCACTTGCTCTAGGTCTCGGGCGCAACATATTCATGATTTGCGCACCATTTTCCTTCAATGTTCCAAGTATAAAATCCAACTTAATCCATTGAAATGTGTATTTTGTGTTCTTTCCCATTGTCTCTTAGGCTTCATTGTGTCAAAGGACGGTATCATTCTTGATCCCCTGAAAGTTCAAGCTATTCTTGAGCTGCCACCTCCTTGTGCCTTGCGCTAGTTACAAGGCCTTCAAGGAAATGCCAACTTCCTTCGCATATTCGTGCCTGACTATGCGACCACTACGCATGGGTTTCTTGGAATCCTTTGCTCAACCATTCCATTTGTTTGGAATGATCATGCTCAACAGTCTTTTGATGCCCTAAAACTTGCTCTCACTTCTGCTCCCTTGATCAGTCCCCCTGACTTCACCAAGGATTTCATCCTGTATATCTTAGCTTCTACCCATTCAGTTGTTGGGGTCCTTATTTAAGAAGATGATGATTGGAATGAGCATGTTATCTACTATGTCAGTAAGAACCTCGCAGGTCCCCCTATGAACTAACCCCAAGAAGAGAAGTTGGTGTTGGTTGTCGTGTTCTCCATCTAAAATCTATATCACTATATCCTTATGTGTACCACCAAGGTTGTAACAAAATCCAACCCCATGACCTTTTTATTGAGTTGACGGATCATCAATGGGAAGTATGCATGTTGGATCTTCATCCTCCAGGAATTCGATCTTGAGTTTGTTACACCTACGAGTAAGAAAGGTTCGGCCCTCACCGAACTCATTTATGAACTACCCACTAGTGCACGTGATCCGCTGGTTAATTATGATCTCTTAGATGAACACTTGTTCATCATCACTTTGGACGATCCTTAGTATGGAGATATTCTCACATATTTATAAACCCAAAAATTCGCCCCCCACTTACTCGTGATAATCGATGACGAATTCGATACCAGGCCCCTCGCTACCTTCTCATCGATGATGATATTGGAGTCTATCCTTCATCATTGTCTCACTCACCCTAAAGTAGAGCAAGTGCTAAATCCCTGTCACAGTGGGGTTTGTGGTGGTCACCTCTTCGGTATGGCCACAACCCAGAAAATCATGCGCACTATTTATTTTTTGCCTTCTCTCTTCAGCAATTGCATTGAGTCAGTCAAATACTGCCCCAACTGCCAGCATTTTTCCCCAAAGGCAAGAGCCCCAGTGGCTCCCCACCATTCTTTCATCGCAGTTGGTCCATTATGTAAATGGGCCATTGATTTTATGGAGTGTCGAGCACCATCTATTAATAACCATAAGTATATTATCATGGCAGTTGATTATTTTACCAAATGGGCTAAGGCCATGCCAACGTTCAATAATACGGTGGCTACTATGGCCCTTTTCCTTTTTAACCATGTTATCACTCGATTCGGGGTTCCGAAACAATTGTTCTCGGACCATGGCCAACATTTTGAAGATGAGGTATGGTGTGAGTTATCATCACTGTTGGGCTTCCAACACCAGTATTCATCATCTTATTACCCCCAACATAATGGATAAGTTGAAGCAGTCAATAAGATTCTCAAAATGATGCTTCAGAAGACGGTGAATAAGCACAAGAAAAACTGGCACCTCATGCACTTCCTAGATTTGTCGACCTATAGAACTTTTGCAAAACTACCACCGGATTCACTCCTTTCCACCTTGTTTTTGGCGAGAAGGAAGTCTTACCAATCAAGTGTGAGATCCCTTCCCTGCACCTAGCTGTCAAACTTCTTCTTGACACCCAACCATTAGAACAAAGGCTTTTCATGCTTTAATGTGCCTCTGGAGACCGTCATGTTGCTTTGCAAACCATTGAAGTGGCCAAAAAGCACACTAAAGCCCAGTATGACCGAAAATTCAACCCTCGTGCCTTCCATGAAGGTGATCTTGTTCTCATATATGACCAGGCCCATGATACCCTCGACTATGGGAAGTTCAAATCAGTATGGCTAGGACCTTATATCATTCATAAGGACTTACGTAAGGGGGCATATCTCTTGGAAGATTTTGAGGGCCAACTCTTTCTTAATCCTTGTAATGCACTCTACCTTAAGAAATTTTACCATAGAATATCACATTGATTTGCATGTATTTATTTATTTCACGCATTTAGGTAGGTTTCATCATTTCATTTCATGATTTTACACTTCACCAGGAAGCCATTTTTCCAAGAAGGGTCACTTCGTCGCCTCTCAAAATTGAATTTTTTTCATAAGCGAAACTTGTGCTTTGAGGTCCACCTCCTCTTAATACTTGTTGTCTCACGTGTTTATTTTTTTCATGAGTAATGATCATGTGCTCATGTCTTCATGGTCCCCATAGAGCATATTCTGTGTGGCAGCGTCATCGAGTCACTCCTATTCAGGAGCATCCCTAATGAGTCACCTTTACATCCATGGAGTCTATTTCATGTCGCATTGTATCATGTCATAGTATTCCATCCATCTTTGCATACCATTCATCCAATGTTGCCCATTTTTTCCTTCAGTCATACTGTCCACCATCCCCTCTGGAGTTAAGTCAATCACTGCCAGGTCAACCATGCACTTTATGCTCTGACAAGGGAATTCGTTTGTTTGTACCTCAGTCCCATTTTCTCTATTTTCCCTGGTATCAGTCCATCAGTCACATTTATATTTTCCCTCACGCCTTAGTTGAGGATCCCCATTGCCTCACCTATGGTGGGCCATATTCTGTCAACATCAACACATCTATTCCAAAAGAATGACCTGGAGAGCGGTGTATCTTGGTTCTAGCTTCCACTCTCGTTTTGTGCCTGTTACATAGCATTTTGTCACTATCCCTGTACTCCTCATTCCATGATCCTGGAGGACCTCTACGGTGAACCCTACATGCTTTCCCCTGTTAAGATGGAGAAAACCCAAGAGTTAAGCCTCTCCCATGATAAGAGGAACCATCTCCCCTCCATCCAAGCTATATAAACCCTTCCTTTTACAAGCTAAACTAGTTTTAGTCTTAGTATTTTTGGAGCTTGAATAACTAGCAAGATATCATAGCTTGTAGCCTTCTAATTTATGTTGGTGGAGGGAGAATAGTGTGTTTGGTTTGGTTTGAGACTAAAGGGAAGAAGCCTTAAAACTTCCATTGTTGGGGCTATCTATGAGATGTTAGTAGAGGCATGGGAACCAGGATACGTCGAAGGATACCAACGTCAAGGCATTAGTTGTAATCTCTCTCTGAATTTATATGAATACAACTATTGATTGATTTCCTACATTAAGTGTTATCTTACATTTGATGGCTTAATATTCCTTAACCTTTTAAGTAGGCTGAATGCAATTTGTATGATATCACGTTTATTATTGTTGTTTGTTTGCTTGTTTCAGGTATTCGAAGGAAGGAAATGAAAGATAGCTAGAGTAAGAAAGAAGGATCATCACCAAGTGGGATAGTGTTCTAAGAGGTAGGCCCTCTTATTTTATTCTAGCTTAAGGAATTTTTCCATAAATTGTTTGTTTGTGGCTAGACCCACTCTATCGGGCTAGAGGAATTGTCTTTGTCCACATCAAAAATTTACCTGCACGACAAATTGGTGACTCCACTGGCGATCCAATCCTCCTGTTTCATTGATTGTCATTTCATTATTTTGTGTGAAATTTTCTAGTATCACCTTTTCCCTTTAGTTATCCCTGACTGGAAAGCTTCATTTGCTTGGTTTGTGTTATTGTTTGGTTTGCTTTCTCTTTACTTGAGTTTTTGAGTCTTTGGGTGGTTTGAGGCCCTAGGGCATCTAGGTCATCGTCAATTCAGCTACTTGTGTGCTTAGCAAGTCAAGTTTTTGGTTAGCTTCTCCTTGCATTTCATTTTTTAGTCCTTTTTATTTCTTTAATTTCAATTAAACAAGTTTGAAAAGTTTCATTTGTTGTTTAAGCGTCTCTTTTCGGACATATATTACATTGCTCATCTTGTTCTTGATTGAACCATTGCATCATTAGTTTGGAAGGAATTCTCTTTTGTGCTTTGCATTTGATTGAGCTTGATTTGTTTTGAAGATTTTTCAGTGAAGTTTTTGTGAAAGATTCAGTTTGTCATTTCCTTGAAAAATACATAATTCTAGTTTACTGAATCAATATGTTACATTATCTAGCATCATTCAAGACTAGAGTTGCATCATCATTTGCATTTGAAAATAAATGAATTATCTTTACTATTGGAAGGACTACTTGAAGTGCATTTGATAGGAAAGATAGGAATTGGAAAGAGTTTTTCATTATTTTGTTTTCAAAAAGCGAAGTAGTGAAAAGGTCATTTTGTTTTTGGTTTCTTGTTTGATGCACCAATTGTGTTCTCTACTCTCATTAGTGTAAACATTCATCGAATTGAAGGGATTTTTTGTCATATTAGCTACATATAGGAGTTTTTTTTGAGTCACATCGATAAGGCCTGAAAACTGAGACATAATTTCAAAATAAACTTTAAAATGAATTCAATTACCTAAGGCACATTTGAAACCTAACGATCACATTTAGAAGGTCTAGGCTAGAGACATGTTCCAGCGTCTTTAAACCTAGCAGCTTTCATTCGCTTCGGCACTAGACAGTGCTAGTATAGACTTGTGCTCCCCATACTGTCACGTATATAAAGGGAGAACCCACTAGGTTTCAATCCTTTATCCATAGGAAGACAAGTCTGTTGCCTTGTAAATGTGATACACCGAACACATCATTTGGGGAGATTGCCTCCCCGTACTTCTTGGTTCGTCGGGAGGTATTCTGCAGTTCATGGTTACCTAGTAATTCTTTTGCCTAGATTATCCTAAGTAGTCATTTGATTTTTTTGACTCTTTAAAACTAAATTATCACTCGAGCACTTGTACTTTCGAGCTCATTTCAAATCGAAATTGATAGTCATATTTTCCTTTTTCTCAACTTTGAAAACATGAAAAGGCACCAGGCAACGTCTTAAAAAATTGTTGCCCATGATCACATAACATTCTTGTTTGTACTTTTCTAGACCACATTGTGTGTATACATTTAAATACATTCTAAAAGCCTTGGAATTAACCTCCCTCTCTTGTTAATAGATATAAATTCATCGTGATTGAACCATCAGGTTTGCCTAGTTCCTCCTCCTCTCCTCTGTCTGAAAGATCGTCTAAGGAGCCCATTCCTGAATTGCCGCAGTCACTTGAGGACCAAGGTGTTGAACTCAGAATTTTTTTGAGCATTCAACATTTGTCATCTCGTCCTCCTCCTCCTTTAGATACTGGGTCACTTTCTGACATTGGCCCGGAATATCCGGATAATCCTATCCAGACTCCTGAGAGTCGGTCGACTCCTAAAGGTCAGCTAGGACTGGTTGTTTATCCTCTGAATCCTTTGTTCAATCTTGTTGTGATATTACCACAATGTCCTTATAGTCCATACGATCATCAGGGTATTCCTTTGGAATTATCCCCTCGAACATCTTCGGTTGTCCGTTGTCATTTGTTTCCACCAATGGAATTAGAAGGCGAGATCCCAGTCTACTCTCTGGATCACTCGAAGGTTTCTACTACACACATTATCGATGAGAAGGAATATCCTTTCCCTCTCGAAGGTTTCCCTTACACGGGAAGCATTCCAACCATTGTTCATCCTAAGTTATCGCATAATTACGTGACTTTAGCTCAGCTAGTTTCGGTAAGCCTAGTGCCTCATTGTTATGTCACAACCATATCTGGTCATTTGGTTCTATGCCTACCTCAGGTCTGTTCATTCAGAATCCAACCTCTTAGTCAATTGTGCATTTTGTAGTTACTTTAGTTCCAGTGCAACCCACAATTCTGAATCTTATTGTTTCATCGGTCCAAGTAACCTGTCCGGTTCAACCAACGATCTCGAGTCATGTCTCTTTTAATTCTTCAATCCCTATAGTAAGTGGACAGGTTATGCCACCACCTAAGGGGAAAAATTCGAATGTTTCTATGATGTATGGCACAGCCAATGTGAGTGGCTCGCAAACTCACATGGTTGGGTTGAACCAGCCCTTTTTTGGTTCCATTCCAAACCCTGTTGGTCCCGTTGGATCGAGCAATGTCCAGTACCAGTAGCCGAACCCTGTTGGTCCATCTGGATCAAATAACGTCCAGTACGAGCAGCCTTATGTGGCTTAGGTTCAATACCAACCTCCTTATGTTCCATATGGTTCATAAGCGATGGTAAATCCGCCTTATATGCCTCAAGTTGGACCTCATGTTTAGCCTAGTCCGTCCGCCGCGCTTGGTGGATACGGCCATATCCAGTTCGGGAACTTTCAAGGTGTCACTCCATGAACTGTCCAAGTACCCTTGCCACTGCAAGAACAACTTTTGCAACAAAAAGGGCAACATTCACAGCAGCAAGGGCCATTCATGGAGCAACAAGGGTAGATAGTGTAGCAAAAAGGACAACTACAACAACCACAAGGTCAACCCTTGCAACAGTCGTAGCAAACCTTGTAGCTGTAGATGCAGTATTTTCAAAATCCCTCCCATCTTATGCCCTCACAAGGTAAACCTCTACAGCCACATGGATAGCCTTTACAGCCACAAAGTCAACCCTTGCAGCAACAAGGTCAACTCGGGTAGCAGAAACCCTTACACTCATATCAACAGGATCAACCTTTGCAAGGGTAAGGTCAGGGTCAAGTCCTGCATCAGCAAGCCCAAAATCCTTATGTCCAAGGGAATCAAGTGCAGAATCCTTATGTCTAAAGGCAGCAGGTTCAAAACCCTTTTATCTAGGGGCATCAGGTTCAACAACCTTACGCCCGGGGATAGTAGGTGTAAAATCCATATGTCCAAGGTCAACAGGCTCAATAGCCTTTTAACCCATATGTTTATCAGCAGCCTATGGCCGGATAGTTTCAAGGCTTTCAAGGCCATAATTCTCCATACGGGCAAGGTAACCTACACTGGGGGCAAAATAAAATGCCATATGGACAAAACCCTCCACTATGGGCAAAAAATCCTTACTAGCAGGGATGGATTCTGTAGGTCGGGCCCTCTTATAGGCCTCAAATACCTTTCAATACCAAATTGTCATTCTTGGCCACATTGGAATTTCTAAATGTGTCTAGACTCATGAATGATCTAATTCTTCATTCGCCATACTAGCCTCCAGTTCTATCCAAGATCTCGAGTGATTGTCCGAAGTTTGAAGGAAACGCGAAAGAGGATCCACAAGCCCACGTGATGACATATCACCTATGCTGCTCCTTGAATTCCTACGTTGATGATTCCATTCGTCCCTCGCTTTTCCAATGAACTCTCATAGGTGCTACAGCCAAGTGGTACATCAAAATTCCTCGAAGTACCTATCATGACTTTAACACTCTCGCCATGGCCTTTATCACACATTTCCAATTGTCAGTTCGCTATGAAACTCGCACCCATCTCCTTACGTTTCTCAAGAAAGACACTGTGACCCACATCTCCGATCACATCCATGAATGGAGATGATGATGTCGCCTGATCAAATTTGAGATTGTTGATCAGTTGTTGACTGAGTGGTTTACCAAATCATTCACCAGTAAAATTGTTGAGGACATTGCTATGGGTGGATGTGTCACTAAGGAACAAGCCATCACATGTGCCCAATATCTAGACATCATCTATTCGCAATCTGGCACGTTATATGATATGTTACCCGATGCACCCAGATCATCATCTGATTTGGCAACATCCAAGTCTCCGGCTACACCTCCTGTTGATGGAATAATTGGTTCAATGTCCCAGACAACCGCAAAATCTTCTTCCAAACAAAATTCGGTCTCCAACACTACTTCCAATGATTCCTCTCGCAATTCACCTGGTCCTAGTAATACCTCAGAGGTTCACATTGTCCAGTCTACTGCAGCAGACAAATCCTCTAAAGGTAAAAAGAAATGCAAAGGCAAGGGTAAAGCCAATGCCCCGAAACAGATGCCCCCCTAATAAATATTGCACCATCTAATCAAGATAAGACAACCTTTATCTATCCTTGGGGGACCTTCGCGTATAAAAAGCTCTATTTTGGCCCTAAGAATGTTGGAGACACATTTCAAAGAGTGATGTCTTATGTGTTCCGCGACATTAGAAATATCTTTCAGCCTTATTTGAATGACCTTCTTTCTCATTCACATAAGCACAATGATCATCTTGATCATCTCCGACAATTTTTTCTTCATTGTAGACACTACAACATTCGGTTGAATCCGCATAAATGTGTCTTCTGTGTCGAATTTGGATGACTCCTCGACTTTATTGTTTCAAAAGAAGACATTCACCTTGATCATCTTAAAGTCAAGGCTATTGTTAATTTACCCCCTCCATCCTTGTTGCATCAACTACAAAGTCTGTAAGGGAAAGAAAATTTCCCCCATTGTTTTGTACCAAACTATGCTAAGTTAGCTTCAGGGTTCACCCAGTTGCTTAAGCAAGGAACACCTTTGTTTGGGATGAGATTTCCCAAAAGTCTTTCGATGACTTAAAATTTGTCCTCATTAATGCTCCTTTGTTGCACCCTCCGAACTATCATTGTGATTACTTCCTCTATCTAGCTATAGCCTCTAATACCATCGCTATGGTACTAGTACAGGACGATGACAAAGGTAATGAACATGTTATTTACTACCTCAGTCGCAATATCCTCGACATTCAGACACATTATGCTCATGTCAAGAAGTTATATTTCGTTGTCGTTCAAGTTGTTTGGTGCTTTCGGCATTACATTCTCCTCTGCACTACAACTATGATTTCTGAGTGCAGCCGCATGACCTACATCGTGACTCATTAGTTGCTGGGGGGAAAGTACTCTAAGTGGATTGTTATCCTCCAAGAATTCGATTTGGTGTTTACTACTGCCAAGTCTAGGAAATCACTTGTCTTCATTGAGTTGATATGTTCTCTTCCCTCTACCTCTCTTCCTGCTGGTGCTAATGAGCAGCTCCCGGATGAGACTCTTTTTCTGATTAGCACTCTCAACCCTTGGTACGGTGATATCATTGTGTATCTCCAGGCATCCACCTTCTTGTCTACATTGACCAAGGATGATCGATGACACGTTCGACATCAATCTCAACCCTACCATATCATTGGAGATACTTTATACCGCGTCGGTGTCGATACAATTCTTTGTCGATGTCTAACTCTTGAGGAGGCTGAGAGAGTCTTGAATGACTTCCATTCTGGCACATGTGGCGGTCATCTCTCTAGATATTCTACTTCTCAAAAGATACTCAACATTGTTTATTTATGGCCCTCGATCTTCAAGGATTGCATCCTTGTTGTTTGTAAATTCCATGAGTGACAAATTTATCAACGTAAAATGTGCACCCCACCCGCTCACCTTCACCCTGTTATTACCATTGGTCCTTTCTCAAAATGGGGTATTGACTATATCAAAATAACCCTCACTCGGACAGGGGCCATGGTTATATTATCGTTGATGTCGATTATTTCACGAAATGGGCCAAAGTGATGCCTACATATTCTACTAACGGTAAAACGGTGGCTCAATGTCTATTAAATCACGTTATTTCGAGGTTTGGAGTGCCTCGGGCCATTGTCACTAACCATGGCTCCCATTTTCAAGATTACATGATGGCTGAGCTGACTTCTACATTGGGCTTGCGCCATGATGGCTCAACCCCATATTACCCTCAGGCCAACGACCAAGTTGAAGCTATGAACAAGGACCTGGTTATAATGCTTCAGTGCACCATTAGGATGCACAAGTAAAATTGGCATCTCATGCTCTTTTTAGCTCCATGGGCTTACTGAACCTCGACCAAATATGAAACTGGATTCACACCATTCCAATTAGTCTATGGTCTGGAAGCAACTTTACTGATTGAGTGTGAAATTCCCTCACTCAAGCTAGCTATCGAACTTCTCCCTGATACCTCACCTCAAGAAGAGCATCTCTTATATTTAGAGTGATTGGATGAGACTTGATATCTTGCTTCTTTAGTCATTTAAGCACAGAAAAAACAAGTCCCATTTTGACCAGTCAGTCTCTCCTCATGATTTTTCCGAGGGTGATTTGGTTTTACTGTATGATCAAGCTAATGATAAGCTGGGGGAAGGTAAGTTCGAACCCATGTGGCATGGACCCTACATTGCCAAACGTGTGTTATAGAAAGGGGCCTATGAGTTGATTGATTGTGAGGGAAATCCTTTAGACAAGCCTCGTAATGAGATTTCCCTCAAAAAGTACTATGCTTGAGTCGTCTTGCATGTTTACTTTTAAAAAAGTGTGTTATTCATTTTTTGTGCAATGTGGTCTAGTGTGTTTTTTTTCAAACAGCTTTCCTACTTATTATGTCTCCACCTACTTTGCAGATGTCTGTGACTCCTCAGATCGATTTCGCTGATGGTGGTTTCTGTACTACCCGAATTCTATCATCTGTGGCATGGGCCATTTATGACCCCCGTGGTGAGTTGATTGATCTTCAAGTTATTTGTTTAGGTCGAACAACTAGTAACATTGATGAGTATAGCACAGTTATCGAATAATTGTCAGAAGCCATTTCTCTTGACATTCGGGAATTGGTTGTCAACCTTGATTCACAACTTATCGTTCTTCAACTCAATGGGCAATATTCCTTTAGAAACCCTCATATGTTGAGAATGTATTTGCGTGTTCATCTATTGGAGAGAAATATTGATTACATTACATATCATCATGTTCTGAGACATATGAATACGTTGACAGATGCATTATCTAATTATGTGTTGGATAAACATTTGCGAAATATGTGAAAAACCAAAACATTTGTACCATAATAAGCAAGGAAATATATATATATGTGTGTGTGTGTGTGTGTGTGTGTGTGTGTGTGTGTGTGTGTGTGTCAATAATGTTTTTCATACATCGAAACCCCAAAAAATAATATGCGTGTTCACGTACATCTGTGGCTTGCAGGCCTAAAAAATGTAAAATGTTAGGGCTATGAACTACTCGGCATGTTGCTTATGATAACATGTAACTTCTCGTACTACACGAGTCAGCAGTCAGCAGATCCGGTCTGATACCCCCACTATGTGCCACTAATACTGGCGTGGGATGTCACCCACCCGAACATACTTTGGGAGACCTTTGGTCAATCCCTCAAGTTTCTGCATGATCTCCTCCTCATCATCATCTCCTTCCTGATAAGGAGCGATATCAAACTATAGAGCAATGCAGCTAGCAATCGGAAACATCCAAATAGGTCGATCTGGTCCCACATCTGCATTTGCAAAATCAAAATGTCATGAATGCATATATTTCAAAAACAATGAAAAATTAAAAATTAAAATGGTTTTTACTTACCTCCATCATCATAATCTTCTCCCTCTCGGAGCGTCATATCTGGATCACCACGGAAGTCAGTACCACTATAGGGCCAATCCCCTACTACAATCAACTGACGTCTCAGCCATGAAAAGAAGGCAAGCTTATATGACATATGTTGGCCCCTAGTGATTCTAGGCATCATCTCACTTCAACGGACCATCTGTGGGTCTCGCAGCAATGACGGATTCACCTCAGCAAGCCGGTAGTGAAATAGTGGGATTTTCTCCAGAAAGAAGGTCACTAGAATGGAACCATATCCAAACTACTGCAGGTTTTCGGCCTTGGCTTTGGATCATGGGCGCTTCAAGTTTACCTTCATGGCTTCCGCCCAGTTGAAGATATTTGGTGTCATATAGTCTATAGCATAATGAAACTTGGATTTGTTAGACTCATGCTGCACTTGAGCCCCAGCCACTCTGTTTATGGTCAAAAGTAGCACTTTCAACACAGGATCTCGAACACTCATGATCTCTATCTTGCCGCTCTTTGATTTCAATGCTTCTGGGCAGTGTTCCGTGAGCAACATGTTCACACTTGCCCAAATAGGCCTGGACCCATACAAATTGACTGGTTCCCCTCTTTTGGATAGTCCAGTGATGAAATAGGTGTTAGAAGTTTCCAATTCCAGTTCTTGGTCCCGGATTATAAAACTTCCCGATTGGCATCCCAAAGACTAATCAAATACTGCAACAACTCGGGTTGAGCCTGAAGACCTGGTGTGAGGAAGAATTTTAGGAGCCCACAGTTCATCAGAGTATTTAAGAAATTTGGGTCTGCCAATGCCTGTGTATCAATTGCCTCATGCTCTCGTTCTTTCCAATCAACCATTTTTCATTCTGTTTTCCCTGCAAAAACCATAAAATCAAGTCAACAATCATCCTTGGCTAAAGAAATTTGGATCAAAGCAGAGAATTTTGGCCAAAAAATTGAAATTTTTGTGTTCACAGCGTCGGCGCAACTATTTTAAAAACCGTAGCACTGATAGTACGATGACATAGTTAATGACCCTTGATCGGTGCAATTTTGTGCCCAAAAATCGTGCCAACCAAGGGCAATTTCGCTTTGCTAAATCCTCGTCCAAAAATCCAAAAAATAGTTAAAAATAGGAAAAACAAGCATAAAAATGAAGCTAAAGGTCTTAGCTCTTACCTACAATTGACGACTCATCAAATTGCCTCCCAGATCTCCCGCAATCTGCTCCTGAAAATCTAGGGCACAAATGGGTGAAAATATCTCCACACAAGGAAAAAGGTAAAATTGTAAAAATTATTTGCTTTTCCCTCTTTTATTCATTTTTTTCATGAAATATTAGGGTTGTAAATTAATTTTTAATCTATTTTACCTAAGAAATTGGATAATACGTTTACCTCTTATGCAACGACAGGAGATAGATTGTTGATGATGGTACTAGAGTCGCGTTCAAGATCTTTTCTTGATTCGTAAAACTCAAATGCAAAGGTCGCCAAGTATTTTTCCCTTTTTGACTCGTTAAAGAGAATAAAAATGCGGGGTCTGCTTTCAAGCTCTTTTCCGACTCTTTAAAGACAAAAAAATTATCGAGCTCTTGTCATTTTGAACTCATTAAAGGTTGTGAAACATTGTTTACCCAATATATGTTTACCCCTTTTCGGGCTGGGATAAACTATTTATGAAAAAGGTACTCCTTGATTGAAATGGTCAAGCAGTTCTCTCAAGTATCATTTTCTACCTTTTCGGGCTAAAGAGACACAATAGTACGAAAAGGGACCATGTGGAGTTTTCTTTTCCATGTCTTTTTCAAACTCTCTAAACATGAAAAAGATACCGAGTTACACCTTTGTCGGACTCGTTAAAACATTAAACAACATCAAATTCGCCGACAAACATGGGCTTCTCCTTCCTGGGGATCATTAATCTTACTAGGTCGGATTCATCTGAAGGATGGACTTATAGTGCAAGCACATGTTATCCCCTTCAAGCTTGCGCTTCAAAAACAGTTGGGGTACTTGCCAGAAATGGTGGGGGAAAATGGGAAATTCTATCAGTTATATCAACAGCTCACTCTTGAACATGACACTTTCTGCTTTGTGTCAGGTTAGGATATCCTCATTTCGTCATTGACCTTCCTGGGTTGGGTCGTTCCTTATTTCCTTCCATTTGATCTCTGCCACGTCATCATGACCTCTAATCCTATGGATCCAAAAGCTGTCAAACTCTGGGGTCATGTCGTTGATATGTTCAAGAGTTGTCCTTTTGCAGTTACAGTCATTTCTGATTCTTTGTATCATCTAAAATCATTGCATCCCTTTGTCTTGTGTCGATGATGTGGGATACATCATGGCCCTCCTTTGACACAGTCACTTCCTGTTGACTTCAGCTCATTCTCTAGGAGGCTGGCCGAGAGACTCCCTTCCAGTACCTTAGAGCTTGCATGCCCTAATGGCAAGTTCTTTGCACTCGACAAAGGGTTCACATCATTGGATTTCGATCAAGTGATTTCACGGGTGTTCAACCTTAGTTCCTTTATTCACATTCTGTGGATTGTGCTATTAGTACCTTGAGAGCCATTATCATTATTGGTGGTTCCTCTTATGCTTTTTAATGGTTCACATCATTGATTGGTAATCAAGCGAATTTATAGCATGTTCGACTTCAATACATTTACTCACATGTTAGAATTTGTACTTCGATCTGGTCATGTTGGAGTCTAAGACCCTGGGTTCAGATTGCAAAAGTCCAGGTTGCAAGGTGATGTGACATGATCATGTTGATATACATGTTTCTTTCAGATGGATGGTTGTGACCATACCATGAGTTTTCATATGCGATCCTTCTCATTATTGGATGGCTGCGACCATACCTTGGTTTCGATTTGATCCTCCTTACTAGATGGCTGCGCCCATGCCTTGGATCCATTTACATGATCATTCTCGGGATGGTTGTGTCCATACCACTATTCTTGCATCATTTGTCATATTTTTTCAATAATGTATAAGTATCTATGCTTGCTTGCAAGTTTTCCGCCGACGTACTCTGGTTCCCTACATCTACTTGTAAATAATTTCACCCCACTCTCGTTCGACCTTCACACTTTGGGGGCCTTTGTTACATAGGATTTTGTCACTGTCCTTGTACTCCCTGTTCCATGATCGTGGAGGACCTCTACAATGAACCCTACATGCTTTTCCCTATTAAGATGGAACAAACCCAAGAGATAAGGCCTCTCCCATGATAAGAGGAACCATCTTCCCTCCATCCAAGCTATATAAAACCCTCCTTTTACACATTAAACTAGTTTCAGTCTTAGTATTTTTGGAGCTTGAATAACCAACAAGATATCATAGATTGTAGCCATCTAGTTTATGTTGGTGGAGGGAGAATAGTGTGTTTGGTTTGGTTTGAGAATGAAGGGAAGAATCCTTAAAACTTCCATTGTTGGGGCTATCCATGAGATGCTAGCAAAGGCGTGGGAACCCAGATACTTCAAAGGAGACCAGCAACATCAAGGCATTGGTTGTAATCTCTTTCTGAATTTATATGAATACAACTATTGATTGATTTCCTACATTAAGTGCTTATATTTGATGGTTTAATATTCCTTGACCTTTTAAGTAGGTTGAATGCAATTTGTATTCTATCACGTTTGTTGTTGTTTTTTGTTTTCTTTTTTCATGTATTCGAAGGAAGGAAACAAAAGATAGCTAGAGTAAGAAAGAAGGATCATCAACAAGTGGAATAGCGTTCTAAGAGGTAGGCCCTCTTATTTGATTCTAGCTTAAGGAATTTTTCCACAGATTGTTTTTTTGTGGCTAGACCCACTCTATCGGGCTAGAGGAATTGTCTTTGTCGGCATCGAGAATTTACTTGCACCACAGTGCCTCGAATCAAGAAAAGGAAATCATCATTGCCCTTTGACTTGATTGTGTCATGCCTGTGATTCATACACTTGATGGTCTAGTGATGTAGCAGATTATACCAGTGATTCCCGGGTGTGTGAGAGATGTTTCAAAACTCATGAGGGGGTGGCCCTTCAAGTAGACCCCCACATGCCCGGATGCCTTCCTATTATGCTACAACCTTGTTACACTGAATTTTGTCACCTTGACTATCTGCAGTTTATGTGGCCTCATCAATAGCCACATTGTCCTCTTTGTCAAGCCCCATACCTCTGCTCTTCATGTCAAAACTTCAAAGAGAGAGAAAGTCACTTGAAAACATGTTTATCTCTGGGTACGCAGGTTCTCTCTACCTTGCCTGCGTGTACGCACTCCATATACATTAGACCTGCGTAGTAATACGCTCTGTATACTAAAGCTAGGGTGCGTACCCCTGTAAAGGTCAAAAGGCGCAAGTTTCATCTTTAAAAAGTTACTTGTGGTCACTTCTAGAGCCTTCTAGAAGAGTTCTTGACGTGTATTGAGCGCCTCCAGATGGTTCATGCACCCTTATGATAGAGGAGCTTATCCCATCAAGAGAGGAGCTACCCCATCCAAAAGAGGGAGTATCCCATTGATGTTGGAACTGAATAACCTCTTCTAGAATACTATAAATACAGGCATTGGGCCAAAGGAGGGGAGGTTGAAAGCTGAACATTCTATAGGGTAAATGCTGCTGGAATTAGGACTTCCATTTGTTGACTTGTGAGGAGAGATCACTATCCTTCCTTGTTGCCATAGTGGGAGTGGGTGAGCTTGTCAAAGTAGAGGAAATCTCTTGCTGGACCCTGGGAGGAGCTTGCACAACACCAAGGCCCAGGTTGTAATGGTTCCTTTTTGATTATTTAATACAAATAAGTCCATTCTTCTCAATGATTTGTTAATGAATTATTTCATGTATTCCTTGGTCAATATGATAAATATGCTTTGTTTTATGATGAATATTCAGATGCTATGT
>APFE030758058.1:0-20832 GCA_000404065.3 Pinus taeda | reverse complement strand
TCCTTCAGATGATCCATTTAGTTTTGCAAAGCCCTTTCCTATTCAGCAGGGCTTCTTTGGTTGTTCTACCCTCCCTCCCACCCATTTTTTGAGAGAAGGGCCATTATATCTCATTTACTGAGACGTTATTATATTCAATCTTGACTCATGTTTTTTATAGGTGCATTATGTATGTGGGACACATTGTATTATTTTCTAGCTTAGTTATGCCAGCATGTCATGTACCATTCAACATGTATTTTATTGCTCAGTTTCATGTTTCTAGGTGCATCATTATTGTTTTACTAAGTTATCTTGGCGGGTATAGGTATGTCTCCCAAGCCTCACTGAGATCTGATACCACAACATAAAAGGAGATTTGCATTGGTCTCGCCCCCTCTGTCACTATCATCTTTCGCTTCAGCTCCATTGGTCTCTCTCTCTCTCTCTCTCTCTCTCTCTCTCTCTCTCTCTCTCTAAATCCATTTTCCTGTCTAGTGATTGTGTCCTTACAACGTACTTTGGTCATGCGTTTTTATCCTAACACTCATATGTTGGGGGGCAATCTGTTGTCACAAAAAATTGATCATCTAGCCATAATTTACTCGATGGGTGAAAGTACAACATGCAGGGCCAATTTTACCATAGTAAAATTGCTTTCACTGTGAGAAATTACTTAATAAACCACATTTGTTAAGTCGTTTTTAATTAAACCCATTATGAATAATTAAATAAATCACTATTCATTTAATTATCTTCTAGGAATAATTAATTAACCCATTGTTTAATTAATATTCCTTGTCACATTTGACCCAATTATGAGAAATAAATAGATAAATCATTAATTATCTTATTTTTCTCTAGGAATAATTAATAAATCATTAATTAGCTATTATTCCTTGTCAAGTTTGACCAAATCGCTTAGGAATAATTAAATAAATCATTATTTGTTCATTATTCATTAACTGTATTTCTTGAGATGATAAGTAAATCATTTGTTTATTTATTATTTCTAAATAAAAGCTAAAAAAAAATTCCCTCTAACTAAATATTATTATTTATTATTGCTCATTATTCGAGGATAACCTAATATTTTGTTATAAATAGAAGGGTTTTCCATTCATTAATCACTTATGGTTATTT
The DNA here is from genome assembly GCA_000404065.3 of Pinus taeda. Classification (NCBI taxonomy): domain Eukaryota; kingdom Viridiplantae; phylum Streptophyta; class Pinopsida; order Pinales; family Pinaceae; genus Pinus; species Pinus taeda. Next base: position 19,710 of record APFE030758058.1, on the reverse strand, counting down.
TCATTATTGCATTCACTATTGCAACTTTTATTCTTATCACTGTTGCACACCATTTTTCTTTTCCATTTGAGTTCTCATTAAGCTCAAACATTTTATTTGTTGGGTTTACACATTAAAGAGGGGAGAGACTCTATAAAAGCTGAAGACATTTGAGGATAACCAAGAACCCATCCTATAGAGGAGGACTGGTAACATTATTTGTTCCCTTCACAGGTGTTGTTTAATCAAATATATTCTTTATATATCTGGTTTCCATTGCATTATTGGAGTTACTTGCGCTTATTTTACTATTCCATTTTGTTGTTTAACTATGATTATGGAATAGATCAGGGCTTTGGCAGGTTTTGTTTCTATCATTTGTTGTAGATCTACAATGTTTAGCAGCCATTTTCATTGTTAGGGTTGTTTGTCATCCACAGCCTTAAGTAATTGCTTTTCGTACACATTTAAGAAGAAAACACAATTACATACATACATACATACATACATATATATATATATTATAATATATATATATTATAATATATATATAAATATATTTATATAATATATTATATATATATATATAGTAATATATATATATTATATATAATATATATATAATTTTGAGTATATTGATATAATATAAGGCGTAGTCTAATTTAAGATCAAATAGATTTTTCATTGGAATCTGACAAAACAATTTCAAGAAAAAATATATTTTTTTGTTATTTAAATTCATTTAAGTATGCATAAATGTGCTCAACACCCTAAAAAGTCCCTAAGGCATTGTAATTCTACATATTAAACAACTTAAACTCAAGTTTTTGAAAATTTGTGCCAGATTTTGGTTAAATTTAACCAGAAAAAATGTCGTGAAAAAAGTTATTTCATCTATAAGTTAGGCTACACCTTGGAACAATTTATAAATGTATATTACATATAATAAAGTGCATTTATAATATATTATGTAAAATACAATTTGTATTTATTAATAGTGTTATTTTGTGTATATACATGTTACCTTTTAATATTTATAATATAAAATAAATATGACTTTTATTGTATGATTCATAAAAAATGTTTTATCATTTATTAACGTTATGTTTTATGTTTTATTTACACAAACATAATGCATAAAATTCAAGTATGTGATAATATATAATTGATTCACATGTTTTCAAGTTGTCAGAATGTCATGTAGATTTGAAGCTAAATTGAGACCAAATAATTCATTAAACAATCGAAGCAAAGTGCCAAAATGATGAAAGTCAAAATTTGAAATAGTGAGTAGAATACACCAAAATTCCATTCATTCAGAAACTATCAAAACAAGCTCATCAAATAAATGATCATGATGGTTGTGGTAGAGACCAATCAACACATACCCAAATCAATAAGGTGACTATGTGGGAAAACACTCGAAACCAAACAATCAAGCAACAACTTCCAAGGGTCGAAAGATACACCAAGACATGATCAAATATTGAAGGAGAAAGAAGCATATAAAGTGTTATAATGAGGATAGGGGAAATTATTGACCAATTAAATGCAATAAAGGGGGACGTTTCCAAAAATTTCAACCGAGACCCCTTCATTTTGGTCAAAATTCAAGGGGGGTTGTTGGTGCGCCAACAAATGGCAACACATTGGGACAAACTAGTTATATCTAGTAACATAATCTAAAGGTTTACAAATGCAAGGAATTGAAGGATAAATTTCTTGTTGCACTGCTTAACTATTTAATACCATGATTTTCATTTATTAATTGGTCTTTAAAATTTATCAAAATTAGTAAAAATATCTCCAACATTATCCAGAGAGATTTGAAGGATAAGAAACAAATTTATTGATAACAAAGTATACTTTACCATGAAATAATTCTAAAAATGACCAGGTAATCAAATGAATAACTAGTATATAAGGATGTCTCCAATACCATAGGTATGGCCACTGCTACTAATAGGCATTCATAGTCTCAGCAAGGATACCTTTTGACCCAACTTAGACACTCAAGTCCCATTATATTGGTTGTAGGGTTATAGTTAAGTCTCCTATCTATTTTCTACTAGGGAAGTAGACCCAGAAGCCCCTTAGAGGCTGGTATGACATGTATATTCTAAAAGATTTATATATAAATTTAATCAAATATGATTTGGAATCCCACATCACAGAAGAAGCCACTACTACCAGCAGGTGTCTCTAGGCTTGGCAAGGACGTCTCTTAAACCCATTTTACTTGAGTTGTTTTATCCTAGGAAGGCAAAATAAAGACGAGCTATAACCATGAATAATTATTGCTAATCTCAATTGATATTGTCTAGTAAATGGGGGTGCAGGTCTAAAATTTCCTTAAGAGCTAGGATGGTATAAGGGGTGAAATGTTTACTAGAGTCGTTGACTTCCCTTGGTTCCTTAATCATAGATTCCTTTACAAGTGAGCTTATTTTTTATCATTTCTAAAATGATATCATTTTTGTATAATGATAGAAAATTTCTACTTGATCCTTCTATTGATAGAAACCACATAAATATTGTATCATGGTAACAAGTTTCAACATAACAAGAATTGCTTTAAAAATATTTTTCTTAACATCGAACTTTGATTTATTTTGAGAGAGATATAAAAATAAACCCATTAGTAATACCAATGTCAAAGGAGAGCAAAGTGAAATCATAAAAGTAAGCCAGGAACCAGTGAACATCGAACAAAATCAACTCGCAAGGTATTAATGATAAAAAAAGATCAAACTTTTAGGGATAAGAGAATCATTGAAAAATTTAAGTATTTACCTATTTGATATTTTAATAGTACACTTTAATTAAACATTATATGTTATGTTTCATAGGCTTGGACTTATTATTAAATGATAAATAAATCAAAATGATCAACAAAAATAACTCTAAATCAAATGTGCAGACATGATACTAATAAGAGTCATAACAATTCCATGAAAAAAAAACGTTTATGAGTAATCACAAGTAAATTGTTTCAATTTAAACATTATTATTCCAATATCTTTCATATTATACTAAGTATCACAACATAGTGAAAAAGAACGTGAAATCAAAATAAAGAAAAACAAGAAAACTTCCCTCATGGTGTCATGATGCTCACTTATCCTCAGTTGATGCTTCCATCACTACATTATTCCAACAAGAAAAAGTGGAAATAAAACACAAACTAATCTACTTCTAAACCTACTATAAACTATTCAATGGTCACAATACTAAGTGTAGTCATATTTCAAGTGTAACCATTGAAGCAACTCCAATTTTGTAATGAAAAGGAAATCCCCATTAGTAAGATGAATTGGAGCATTTTGAAATTAAAAACAAACAAGTCATGCTTACCTGGAAAATATTCATTGAAAATCAAGGCAAGTGTGACCTTACCATTTTCATAACATGAATCCTCGAGCCATTCTACGATCTTGTCATGAAACGAGAATGCACTAAATTTTCAAACAATATGTATCATGTGAGGATTCATTGGGGAAATCAAATTACTAGTTTAAGTCTTTTCATTGATTAGATTAATTAGTTAAATATGTGAAAACGAGACACGAAATTTAGAGTCAATAAATGGATAAATGAAAGATGTAGGATCTTCAATTTCCACAAGGAGGGGTGTATGGCCTTCATTTTAAATCAATGAAAAATAAACATCTTGGAACATGCATCCTTTTCCTATGAAGGACTAAAGAGAAAGATCATCAACTCCAAGTTCATTAATGTCTCGTTTGAAAGTTTCACTACTTACACTTATCATACCAATAGAGATATATTGTGATGGCATCATGCAATATGGTTTAGAAAAAGAATGATGTGCACCAACATCTTTAAACATATCAGGATATAAGAAGTAAAAGAAATTGAAAACAAGGAAACGAAAAGATTCTCTTGAATTGTCACAATTATGATCAATGATAATCTCAAGATATAACTCTTCACTTACCTCATCATTTTCATTATGTTTAGGTGATGAATCATTAAAAATTAAATGATCATTAAGGTTTTTCCTCTTGTATGTTTGACAAGTCAAAATATCCATGCACAACTTCATGGAAGGCATCTAATATTTCTTGAAAATGAAGTGTAATTATTGATTAAGATTTATAGTTTCTTTTTCAAAATAAGGTTCAACATCCCTAACCTCGTCAATTAAGACATTATAACAATCAAATATCATTATCTATATGTTTTTTAACAATTTAATTTGAGAACAAATTGGAGTGAGAATGAAACAAAGATGCATCTTGATCAACAATTAGACCCTCTTCCACTATGTCCCTAGCAAAAGATTTCCCAAAAGAGAGACTGGTGTGCATCTCAACAGAGTTGTGCTCAGTAGATACTACCCCTTGCACCTGTTCAATGGAACTTACGAAATGTATTGATAAAGGATCCATCTCATTTGGTAAAGAATATTCATGTTTCAATTTGGTGTTTCGATATTTATCCAATCTACCAAATGCAATTAAATTGAGATCAATGAAAGGGGGAAAAACATCAGAAATGATATCTAACATAAGAGAAAAGTCATTAGGATGAAATTTAAAAATATCATGATTAACTTTTGCTGAAAATATCTCTAAAGATGTATCATCCTCGATTAGTAAATCATTGAATTCCTCAAATATTTTATTTTGATCATAAGTTTCAAAGGCGTCTAAATTTTTTTCCATGAATTCAAACCAGTTAAAATGGAATGGGGTGGAAATGTTTCAAACCAGTCCTTGGTTCGTCCCCTGAATGTGAAAGTGAATAACCTGCATAAAATATTTAAATCAATAATTTTATACTTGACACTTTTACACTAGAATTTATCAAGATGTTTTATTGTAGATATACTCCATTCATCATAGACCTGAATTTTTGACAAGAGATGAGTTGTCCCATGCATGACTTCTAGTAATGTGAAACTAAAAACATCCTCACATACAGTGATCTAGGTAGGAGTAATTGATTAGATGTAATAATAAAAACATTAACTTTAAATAAGTTAACTTGTCTCCTAACCTAACTTCTAGTGCATGCTAAGAAGAAGGATGAAATATCAAGAAATAATAAAGGCTAGGTTTTAATGATCTAGTCAATCAGTTTACCTCATGCCCTCCTTCTAGCGTTATTTTGTTGACACAGGAATTTGGACCTTAGTTAACAAAAAGGACGTGACCTAGACAATTTAAATAGCCTAATCCAATTGGAATGCTCACTCTCAACAGATTTTACAGCTCCATTAGCGTCTGGATCTCTTCCCCTTGCAAAGAAAATAACATGGGAATCCTAAGATAATATAATGTTATATGCACATGAAATATAAACTAATTATTAATACACCAAAAACTACAAGTTAAATAATTAATAAATATGATACAAGAATAAGATTAGTATCAATGATTAAAATACAATAAATACTATACAAATGATACAATAATTATCATAAAATACAACTAGAAATTAATGTGACTATTCCAAAGAATGAATTGTATTTATCTCTACTAAAATATTGCGAAATGCAAGAGAATTTTAATTTATATATGTTATTATAAATTAAAACCATTTAATTTATATATGTTATTATAAATTAAAACCATCCTAGATCAATCATAACCCTAGATCTATCAAGTGCCGAGAGGGATAAAATATCTCAAAGTGAAAACTTATTTTTTGAGTGAAAAAATTGAGGAAAGGTTTGCACCTTGAGAGATTTGATCCCTCTCGGTGCTTAATATATCCAGGATTAAGATGGATCTAGGCTCGTTATATAATACTCTATATTATCTATATTTGTATATGTGTGTATCTTTCTTATTCCCTCTCTTTATCTGACCCCCCAAACATACACACTCTCTTTCCATATCTATATATATCTCTCTCCCTCCAACCTAGATCCATCTTAACCCTGGATCTATCAAGCACTAAGAGGGATCAAATATCTCAAAGTGAAAACTTATGTCTTGAGTGCAAAACTTGAGGAATTGTTTGCACCTAGAGAGATTTGATCCCTCTTGTTTCTTGAGATATCCAGGGTTAAGATGGATATAGGTTGGTTATATAATACTATAAAATAACTATATTTGTATCTATGTGTCTCTTTCTTATTTCCCTCTCTTTATCTTACCCCCAAAACATATACACTCTCTCTCCATATCTATCTATCTCCCTCTAGCCCCCTCTTCCTCTCCTTATCTCTCTCATCCCCTTCTCTCTCATTTCTCCCTCACTCTCTCTACATCTCTCTCTTGTCACTCCCTCTAGCTCTCCACCTATATCTCTATATGTCTTTCATCTTTCCTCACTCTCTCTCCCCATCCATCTCCATCTCTCCTTCTCTCTCTCTTCCTTCCTCTCCCTCTCTCCTTCTCCCCCCACTCCTCTCTCTCTTTGCCTTCTCTCACCCTCTCTCCTTCTTCCCCCCACCCTCCTCTCTCTCCCACCATCCTCTCTCTATCCCCCCATCACTCTCTCTCTCTCTCTCTCTCTCTCTCTCTCTCTCTCTCTCTCTCTCTCTCTCTCTTCCCTCCATCTTTGTCACTATATCCCTCCTCCCCCCTCTCCCCTCTTAAGTTTGATCCCATTGTTTTGTGTTTAAGAAAATATCTAAATTAAAAAAATCATTTGGTTGTGTTGATGGTGTTGGACCCACCAACATTCAAGGGATCTCCCTGATATGAAGTCCCAACTAGACCTCACACTGTTTGGAGTAGGACTCCCAACAGCGGGTGGCAGTGTTATGCCTTGACTATGGTAGCGCGCAAAGATGAGTAAGATAACTTTGGGTGAGAGAAAGTGTGTGACCCTACGGAGAGTCAAGTATGATGCATGGTGGCTCCAACACATGAAGGGAAAAGGAAGTGTGCCCCTTTTGAAACCTGTAATAGTACACAGCTTGAAAGGAGCACATGAGTGAAATGACATCACAAGCTAAGATGCAAAATAGTCCACAAATTAAAGTGATGAATTAATCCAACAACGCGCATTCAACGAGATTCGTATAAATGCATACAAAGTAGTTCACAAGAATATGCATAAGTTAAATAACATACATTGCCAATACAAAAGGAATATTCCTACTATATTAACAACATATGCATGAAAGTGTGACGAATCTGATTTTATTATTATAAGTGAAAGTTTCATCCATACATACACCATTAACAACCACTAGCCCCAATAGTGGAACATTGTAGTCAAGAACACCTGCTCCTCCAAAGAAGTATACTCGCTCTATTCTATGGAGAAGCCAAGGCTCTTCACAATACTCCCAAGCATTTTCTAGGCCTAATCCTAGCCAAAAGCTTAGCTCCCAAAATCCTATTGCATGAGTTATGAGGTTCTATTTATAACAAGAGGGAGGTGACTCTTAAACTCCTCTTTGTGACCTTTGGACTACCCTCATGACTCTTCAACTTCTTCACTAGATGAAAAATTACATTACATGGTGACTTTTCATATTCCAATATTGACACTTGGAATTACAATTACAACATGATTTCAAATAATATTACATTTTCTACATGTACCCATATAATACAAAAAAGGGTAGAGACAGCCTCACAAGACAAAACACGATGATTCCAAATCTTGGGGAAAGTGTAGGTCGACAACCTCCACTTGTTATTCCTTGGCCACATATTGGTGCCAAGCTTGGTACTGTGTGATGGTGTCCCAAAACTTGTTAACAATTTCTTTTTGGAAGTAGACTCTAGCCTCCATGGAATCCGGGTACACTGTCTTGAAACCTGTATCCAACGTGTTCTTAAGCATGAGAAGCATTGTCTCAACATTGACATAAACACTTATGTACTTTTGCATGTTGTGTGCGTTCAACTCCAAGTATTCCCAGGTGGCATCTTGTCTTAGTTGCTACAAGTACTAATCAATCTCCAGTTGGATTTGGCTCTTAGGTTTAGCATCAGTGACAGAACCAATTGATGGGATCTGATGCTTTCTCACCATGACATCCTAACTATTGTACAACCACACATATTAGGCCTATGTGTTGCCGATGAATGAGGTGAGTTTCTCATTGTTCTGAATCAACATTCGAACCGTTGCTTTCTCCAACTCTGCCTTTGGCTTCATCTTCTTTACTAAGTCAAGTGGGGCCCCTTTGTACTGCGTTGTCCACTATTGTACATGGGCAATGGAAACATGTAATTTTTTTAGCGTTTTAACCAACTCTTTGCTCTATTATTGTAGGCCATGAAAATTGAAAACTGGTTTATGCACAGTAGCAAATCCGTCATAGAGCTTCCCCATAGTTTCTCCAAGTGATGATGCTTTAGCAAGTATCACTTTCCTCATCTCCCCCAATGTGGAAACTAAATTCTGCGATGTTTCTTGGAGTTGTTCTACCTCTTGCCTGGCAGCCTGCAAGTTTTTTGCCAATTTCTCATTCTCAATCGTTAGATACTTAACATTTGAACTTGTTTCTCCTGCATCGTCCAAGCTAGCTTCAACAATGGAAGTTGGATGCTTCCTGGTGTCTAACAATATCACCCTTTCCTTGATGAATGCAAGTGATGCATGATCATCTGGAAAGTGCTTCCTCTGTGCTTATGCAATCCTCTTATGGAACTCATCGAATGATAAATTGGATACATCCATGACCAGATCGTCATCAAGGAGAACAACATCTCCTTTCTCGCTCGGGACTGTCTCTATCACTGGAGGTGGTGGAGACTGAGGGATGACCTATGGTGCTCTCGGAATCAATTCAACATCTTAATTTTGTGGCTCTTGTTCCAAATCCATGTATGTCACTTCAATCAATTTCTAAATCTACTAAGAAAGCTCCTGATCCTGCATCTACTCACCTTCCTCTTTTTCTACTGGTTGTTCCAACTCTTCAACCTGTATGGGTGTTGTTTCTTCCATCATCACACCTTCCCTTTGTTATTCTTCCTTCTTTTTCTTCTCTTCTCGTTCTCTCCTCCTCAACTCCTGTTCTTCCTTTAGCTTCTTCTCTATTTCATGTAGCATCAGTTATGCTTCTTGTAGCCTCTACTTTTCTCTATTCCTCCACTCTTCTCTCCTGATTTGATGTTCCCTCTTTGCTTCCATTGCCAAAGTTTCCTTCTCAAGGATAGGATCTTCCTTCATCTTCTAGGTTTTCTCTCCCTCTTGATTGTAAGGAATCTTCCTCTCTCTCTCTTATATTGCACTAGATTTTTGCCTTCTATTGTTGTTGTTGTTGCTTTTGGAGATGTTGTTGTATTTAGAGCAACCTTCCAAATTCTTGCTACACTAGTTGGCTCATTGAGTCTTGAGGCATTGTAACAGTACCTCCAGTAGTCCTTCTCTGGCCAATGAAATGTCCCATGGATTCAAGGAAGGTAAACTCTCATATAGTGGTCCTGAGGATCATATGGATTAAATTCCTTGGTGCCAAAATCGAATTTCACTATTTCATAAGCCTAGACATCTACATCTTTCAAACTCTTAATCTGGTATAATCCTATCCACAAAGGAAGAGCAGGCCATGGCACTTTCTTGCAGTGCTGCTGAAAACCATGTAGCGAGGTGATATGAAACTTCTTGCATGATCAATTTGCCAGTGGCATACCTTGGCAAGAAATGTGGAGGCTTCTCTATGCCAAACACTCTGATGAAGGTGCCACCTAGTGAGGCATACCAATCTGTAATGTCTACTATCGCCTCCATTGCTTCTCAGGACATGCAAAGTGGATCTTGCTCAAATATAAGCTTCTATAACATGATGACAAAGTGGTCAGTTAGCCTTTTCCATCATTACTCGATAAGTGCAGTCAGAAAGCAACTTGCAATAGATGTTCATGATAGTATATTATGGTGTCCATGTCCAATTCATGCCAGGGAACTATTTCTATGCACATATTGCATCCAATAACTATCTGGACGTATAAAACCTTGTTTTCTCATTCTTAGGCAGATTCCTAGTCTTAGCTACATGGGACTTCAACTCTTGAACCAACAGATCCAACCAGTTAAATGACCATCCATCATTCACCAACTGGTACCGTAAGATTTCCCACCCTTCAGGAAAGGTTTTTGTTCTCTCTTGACAATATATTATGTAGGCAAAGATGATCAAGAACTGGTAAGTCTTCCTAAGGAACTTTGTCTTGTAAAAATGGGTAGGTTTTTGTCTAAACTTCGATGGCTCTTTCCCCGAGTGCTTCACAATTTATATTGTGTTCACATAAATATGGGCGGCATAGAAGAGTGATTCCATGCGCTTCATTGACTTGGGAAAGTGATACAACTGATAAAACTCTTTGGCCCTAAGGTGGCAAGATTTTTCCCGGTGGCACTACTCAATGTCATAGTTTTTTCATTTGTATATGAGACAATACAACTGATGATGTTCGCACACAGGAAGGCAAGATACCTGCATGCAACCTTGTATAAACCTAACTACTAGATACTAACATATACTCGTCGGTCTTCAAGATCTGCCTCAACGTCTTCTGCAAAAATTTCTTTAATTTGCTACCATGTTAGTGGTGTTCTCTTCTCAATAAACCACTGAGTATCTGTATATATTGGTAAATCAACTAATATCTTTCAACTGCTTCCCCAGTATTGCTCTTAATGGTTTCCTTCGATGCAACTCTCTTGGATTCCATGTTAAGTGTGAGTACTGGAGAGATTCTCAACATTTGTTGTACCTGTGGTACAAAGAGGACACTCATGGCAAGAAAATGCAGTTTAAAAGAAAAACAACTTCAAGGCAAGTTCAAGTAGCAAGTTGGGATCTTGATGGGAAGAATTTCATAGTTTTTCATGACAGGGGTGGCTGACTGACTGTGGGAACTATGTACTGCACATTCCCAACAGTCAAGAGGGAAGCCTGATGACTAGAATTGTGCAATGCATAGTTCATCCTGGGCCAAGTCCTGGGAGAGACTATGTATTGTGCAATCTCAGTGGCCAAGCTGGGAGAATGGCTCCTGGAATTGCACAGTGCATAGTTGAAACCATCCCAGGCCATTCTTTACATAATTCTATAGGCTAATATGGGAGCTTGAGCCTCCATATTGTGCAGTGCAAGCTATGCATAGTGAGATCCGAGCAAGGGGAGCCTAGATATGCTCAAGGAAGTATGAAAAACAAGAAGATATAAAAGATAGTGTGAAGCTAACTGAAGATATGACTAAGTATAGTTGCATGCATGTGAATCAAGTGCAACAATTGATTAAATATAAGGAAAACAAAGCATGTGAGGAGAGTCGCCATAGCAACGACTGTTGGTGCAAAAACAAGAAAACTCATGTGACACTTGGGAAAGGAAAACAATAACTTGAAACAACACTTCTACAAGTTAAAACACGTTGGAATACCAACACACATGAATAGAAACAAGTGAAACAACACTCACACAAGCCAAACAACAAAAAGTGACAGAAAAAGTGATAACATACGACAAAAGAATAACTCACCTGGCAAAGCTATGACGATTGCACCGAAGGCTCCTTGATCTCCTCAGGAATGCTAGAGGTCCAAAATCAAATGTATAAATGATATCTAGTAGTGTCGATTAAATATATTTGGACAAATTAGGGTTTATAACGTGCATGCCTAAAATCAACGAAAAAACAATCGAAGTTTCTAAAAATAGCACAAGTGCCTCCTTCTAGATGCCAAAAATAGATCCCTATTTTTAGGGGCTTGTTTGAATTTTTCTTTTTTCTTTTTCTAGGGAAACTTTCCATGCACACTATTGGGAAAGACAACATAGTTTCAGAACTGGGAAACCTTCCCACTCAGTGTACTGCATAGTTTCTAATCTCAGTGAGGGTTGCAAAAATTTTCGGCTCAGTACTCACTGGCAGTTAGGACTATGCAATTCCCAACAGCTAGGGTATTTTCCCTCAAGAATTGCGCAGTTTCTAGGGTAAGCCTAGAAGTGTTGTGGGACAAGGTCAGGAGATCAACTTGTGAGTTATAAAATCAGCTAAGTATGAGAACACCCACCAAACTAAAAGGATAAGTCTCATTCAAAGGAAAAATACTTGGGACAGTGCAAGATGAGCTACTAAGGTTTTGAAGGAAGGCTCCAAAATTAAAGCATAGGAAAATTTTGGAGGGTGGTTGTAGCCGCTACAACATTGGCGACACACTGGTAGAACTACAACTCTCTATATTGTCCTTATCTCCTGCAAAGAGAGTCTAACACTTATGGAAGTATTGTTTAGTTCTTTGATTATCATAGCTTTGTCACTTATCTTGAGTTAAACTAAGTCCCTACCATTAAAATGGACTGTCAAAGTTTTAGTTTCATCTCTGGTGTTTCTCTATTGCCAATAGCCTTGGATATTACCCTAGTGGAGGCACTTCAAGAACACAAGCATTGATCCACAACCAGTGAGCCAGGACAGTACCCAAATGGAGTTACTTGCTTCACCTCTCCATGCAGGAAGCCTTTATCTTCTTTTTCCCTTTATTTCATTTTCATTTTTTTTTCATTTTTTCAAATAATTGTGCATATGAACTTATTTATTTCATGAGGCGGAAGAGGGATCGTGACTTATTGAGAGCAGAAGAGGTTGTCACTTCATAGAAGGATATTTATATATACCTTTTAGATACTTGTTAATGTTTTCCCCCTCTCCTTACTCTACTTGACTTGGTTGACAAGGGTTAACTGAAAATAAAATACCGATTAGAGTAGGCGGTACTAGTCAAGAGTGAAAGCATTATGATTCCACCATGACTCTCTCTGAAAGGAACATATTTTCCATCAAGGTATCATCGACTAGAATAAATGCAAGATTCACATAAAGAGAGGGAATAGATATATAACCAAGTGTTGATAGCAGTACAAGTTCCTCGTGGACTTCACCTTGCTTGTGTAAGAATCCAAACATGGTTTCATGCAAAAACTAACCTATAGGTGCAAAAGAAAACAAACAAAGGAAAGAAGTGGGAAAATCAAAACAAAGTAAACCAAATCAAGAAACAAACAAGAAAAGAAAAAATACTCCTACTCCTAGCCTACATAGAACATAGGCCAACTTCACATGAAGTGATACTTCTAATGCAACCATTGACGCATTGGTTGGCCCATGTAGGCGAGAGCATGAATGTCAACAAAGATATACAAGAAAACCAAAAAATAAGAAATATAAAACAATGTAAACCAGAGCATTCGACGTTTGAATGTACCCACAGAAAAGTAACAATGAAAGGCACTCTACGAATGTACCATGGTGTCCTACAACATTGGGAGTGGAAGACAAGCATGTACACACTTTCAAACCTGAAAAACAAGCAAACATGAAGAAAGAAGAAAATTTCCATTTTGCAATAGTGCTTACTATGTATAACTCCTCAAATCATTGAGCAATAAGATCGTGTGACACAGATGGAGGATGTGAAAATGGTATGATATATTGATTTTCAATGTGAACGAAAAAGTGATGAGGATCTTGGAGAGATTCAACACATTTTTGACCCGAAGTGGAACTAACCTCAATGCTACGAGAACTTGACATAACCATCAGCTTAGGCTAAAGTGCCTAAACAAATTGGGGAGGTTCTAGTTCATCAGAAGATGGATCATCAAAGACCAATGACTTAGAAAAATCGATAGTGGAGGAATCAAAATCATGATCGGATGAACGAATGAAAAAATCACGACAACCACAATCAAAAAGTTCAAGATCACGAACAGAGGCATCCTCATGATCTGACGAATTGTAAAGAGGGGATGATGAAAATGAGAAATTTGACCCTCTATGTTTCCGGGTAAGATGAGAGATTGGGAGGATCATGGGAGGCAGATTTTTCCTCTCTGCATTCAAATGAAAAACTTTTGTTCCACGTGTTCTGTGAATGATCAAAAGTAGAAACATTCGAAAATGAGTTTTAATAAGATGGAACATAAATGATAGAATCGTGGAAGATGTCAGGGTAAAGCAGGAAAGGTGAAAATGGAAGGAGATCATCCTTCATTGCAAATTCTTGTTCAGAATCCCACACATACTAATTAAAAATAATATTGCAGGTTGGATGTTCAACACCAGCTCCATCCAAAGCTTGATCCTTGTGAACATCACAAGAGAGATCCGAAACAGATGAACACAACACACAGAAATCCAGAGGATCAGAGGGACTAAAGGAAAGAGGATGAGGAGATATAACTTCGACACAATTATCAGGGTTACAGTCCAAATTTACACAGGAATTCTGAGTAAGTGGGGTAGGAGGAGATGGTGACACATCAACGGATGTAGAGCACAACTTTGCACCCCTTGACCTGTGAAGTTAGAGTTGTTTGATGAGAAGGGGACAAAGGGTTACTTGGGACAACAACCTTGTCCATATTAGATTGAGAAGCTCTAACACCAAGGTATGTTGGGAGAGGTTTGAAAGATTATAAATCATGTGGATTTTCATAAACATGAACAGGATATTGAAATATTTCATCCATGAATTCCCAACCAACTTCATCTTCAGGAAATTCATAACAGTAATGAATGAAACAATTATGAAAATCTTGAAGAGATTCATTAGATGATTTTCACAATTTTAAAATTTTTCTATTAAGGGCTTTACAATCATAAAGAACGAAATCACGACATGATTCACCAAAAACATGCTTGAAATAGTGTGTAGAGGATGTGGGAAATGTGTGAAACTATTTATTTGCACGCCCTTCGAATGTGAGAGAAAACAACCCATAAGAAACATCCTTAAACTGGATGTCATGCCTGTCATAGAAACCAAGAAATCAATTGCATGCCTGAGCAAGGTTATTCCACCCCCACCATTGAAATTAATTCTAGACAAGTCATTTAAAATGCTCGCCAGCACTTCAAAATGTGTAGAGTTAGAAAAACATGTCGAGGTTATGATTTGGGAAGAATTCATTAAATATGTGTAGAGATTCGAAGCAGACTTCAAGGGCTCAGCTTGTCATTTGACCCTCCTTCTAGCGCCAAAAATGCTGACGGTGCTGGACCCACTAACATTTAGGGGATCTCCCCGATATGAAGTCCCAATTAGACATCACATCATTTGGAGTAGGAGTCCCAGCAGTGGGTGGTAGTGTTATGCCTTGACTGTCGTAGCGCGCAGAGATGAGTAAGATAACTTTTGGTGAGAGAAAGTGTGTGACTCTCAGGAGATTCAAGTGAAATGCATGTTGGCTCCAACACATGAAGGGAAAAGGAAGTGTGCCCCTTTAGAATCATGTAATAGTACGCAGCTTGAAAGGAACACATGAGAAAAATGGCATCATAAGCTAAGATGCAGAATAGTCCATGAATTAAAGTGATGAGTCAATCCAACAACATGCATTCAACAAAATTCGTAAAAATGCATAAAAATTAGTTCATAAACATATGGATAAGTTAAATAACACACATTTCCAATACAACAATAATAGTCCTACTATATTAACGACATATGCACAAAAGTGTGCCGACTCTGATTTTATTATTACAAGTGAAATTTCCATCCATACATACACCATTGATGACCACTAGCCCTAATAGTGGAACATTACAATCAAGAACACCTGCTCCTCCAAAGAATTATACTCTCTCTATGCTATGGAGAAGCCAAGACTCTTCACAATACTCCCAAGCCTTTTCTAAGCCTAAGCCAAACGCTTAGCTTGCAAAAGGTTGTTACATGAGTTATGAGGTTCTATTTATAACAAGATGGGGGTGACTCTTCAACTCCCCTTTGTGACCTTTGGACTACCCTCATGACTCTTCAACTTCTTCACTAGATGAAAAATTACATTACATGGTGACTTTTCATATTCCAATATTAACACTTGGAATTTCACTTACAATAAAATTCAAAATAATATTATGTTTTCCACATGTACCCATATAAGACAAAATAGGGTGGAGACAACCTAACAAGACAAAACACTATGATTCCGAATCTTGGGGAAAGTCCAACTTGACAACCTCCACTTGTTGTTGCTCGGTCACATATTAGTGCCAAGATTTGTATTGTGTGATGGTGTTACGAAAATGCTTAACTATGTCTTTATGGGAGAAAAATCTAGCCTCCATGGCATCTACGTATAGTATCTTGGAATCTATATCCAATACGTTGTGAAGCATGAGCAGCATTGTCTTGAACTTGACGAAACCACCTATGTACTTCTGCATGTTGTGTGCATTCAACTCCAAGTCTTCCTTGGTGGATTCTTGTCTTAATTTCTCCAAGTACTGATCAATCTCTAGCTAGACTTGGTTCTTGGGTTTAGCATCAGTGAGGGAATCGATTGATGGGATCAGGTGCTTTCTCACTACGAAATCCAAACTACTATACAACCGCACATATGAGGCATGTGTGCTGTCGATGAATGAGGTGAGTTGCTTATTGTTCTAAATCAACATTTAGACCTTCGATTTATCAAGATCTGCCTGTGGCTTCATCTTCTTTACTAAGTCAAGCAGGGCCCCTTTGTATTGCCTTGTCCACTCTTGTACATGGGAAATGGTAGCATGTATGTTTTTGAGAGTTTTAACAAACTCTTTGCTCCGATGTTGTAGTCCATGAAAACGGACAATTGTTTTATGCATGGTGACAAATCTGTCATTGAGCCTCTGCATGGCTTCTCCAAGTGATGATAATTCAACAAGTATCAATTTCTTCATCTCCCCCAATGCAAAAATTTCATTATGCATTGTTTCTTAGAGTTGTTCTACCTCTTGCCTCACGGCCTACAAGCTCTTTGCCAGTTGCTCATTCTCGATCATCAAATACTTAACATTTGATCTTGTTGCTCTTGCATAGGCCAATCTATCTTATGAAATGGTAGTTGGATGCTTCCTAGTGTTTAAAACTATCACCCTTTCCTTGATGAATGTAGGTGACGCATGATCATCCAGAAAGTGCTTCATTTGTGCTTGTACAATCCTCTTCTTGAACTCATCGAATTATAAATTGTATACATCCAATACCAAATCATCATCAAGGAGAACACCATCTCCTTGCTCGCTCGGGACTAGATATACTACTAGAGGTGGTGGAGACTAAGGGATGACCTGTGGTGCTCTTGGCATTAGGTCAACATCTTCATTTTGTTACTATTGTTCCAACTCCAAGTCTATTACTTCAATCAATTGCTCAATCTGTTGAGCAAGCTCCTCATCCTCCATCTGATCACCTTCTTCCTCTATTGCTAGTTGTTCCAACTATTCATCCTTTATGGGATTTGTCTCCTATGTCATTGCACCTTGACTTTGTTATTCTTCCTACTCCTGCTTCTCTTCTCATTCTCTCCTCCTCAACTCCTATTCTTCCTTCAAATTCTTGTTTGTTTCTTGTAGCTTCAGTTAAACTTCTTGCAACCTATGATTTTCTCTCTTCCTCCACTCTTCTCTCATGATCCGTTGCTCCCTCTTTGCTTCCACTGCTAAAGTGTTCTTATCAAGGATAGGATCTTCCTTCATCTTTCATCTTTTCTCTCCCTCTTGATTGTCAACAATATTCCTCTTTCCTTTATATTTCACTGGATTTCTGCCTTCTACTGTTGGTTTTGTTACTTCCAAAGCTTTTTTCATCTTTAGAGAAGCCTTCCAAGTTCTTGTTGCACTAATTGGCTCATTGAGTGTGGAGAAATTGTAACAGTACCTCCAAGGGTACTCCTTTGGCCAATGAAATGTCCTGTGCATACAAGTAAAGTAAACTCTCATACAATGGTCCTTTCCAATACTGTGAGAATCATACGAGTTAAATTCCTTGGTGTCAAACTCGAATTTCACTATTTCCTTAGCCTCGGCATCTGCATCTTTCAAGCTCTTAATCTCATATAATCTGATAAGTAAAGGTAGACCAGGCCATGGCGCTTTCTTCTTCCTATGCGGTCCTTCTCACAACCCTGTAGCAAGGTGGTATGAAACTTATTGCATGGACAGTTTTTTGGTGGCATACCTTGGTAACACATGTGAAGGCTTCTCTTAGCCAAACACTCTGATGAAGGTGCCACTGGGTGAGGCATACCAATCTGCAATGTCTACTATTGCCTCCACTGCTTCTCGAGACATGCAAGGTGGATCTTGCTCAAATATAAACATGTATAATGGGATGATAAAATTGTAAGTTAGCCTTGACATCACTCCTCAATAATTGTAGTTGGAAAGCAAATTGCAATAGATGTTCATGGAAGTATCTTATGGTGTCCATGTCTAGTTCATGCCAGGGAACTGCTCTATGCATAGATTGCATCCAGTAAGTATGCGGACATATAAAACCTTGCTTTCTCATTCTTGGGTGGATTCCTAGCCTTAGCTAAATGGGACTTCAACTGTTGATCCAATATATATGACCATTTGAATAGCCTTCCATCATTTACGAACTAGTACAGTAAGACTACCCACCCTTCAGGAAAGGTCTATGTGCTCTCTTGACCATATATTCTATAAGAAAAGATAATCAAGAAATGGTAAGCCTTCCTGAGGGACTTTGTCTTGTAAATATGGGTGGATGTCTATCTAAACTTTGATGGCCCTTTCACCCAAAACTTGACATTGTCTCTTGTGTTCACATAAATATGGGTGGCATAGAAGAGTGAGTCCATGCACTTCACCAACTTGGGCAACCGATACATCTGCTAAAATTCTTTGGCCCTGAAGGTGAAAAGCTTCTCCCCGCCGAAACTACTCAATGTCATAGTTTGTTCATCTGTATGTGAGACAATCTAACTAATGATGTTCACACATAGGAACATGGGATACCTACATGCAATGTTGTATAACCCTAGCTGTTGGATACTAACATATACTTGCCAGTCTTCCAGATTTGCCTCAAAGTATTTTGCAAAAATGTCTTTGATATGCTACCATGTTAGTGTTGTTCCCTTCTCAATAAAAAACTGAGTAGCTACATATATTGGTAAATCAACTAATATCTTCTCAACTGCATCCCCAATACTTCTCTCGATGGTTTCCTTTCATGCAACTCTCTTAGATTCCATGTTAAGTGTGACTACTGGAGAGATTCTCAACAACTGATATACTTCTTGGACAAAGAAGAGACTTGTGGCAATAAAATGTTAGTTTAAAAGAAAAACAACTTCAAGGCAAGTTCAAGCAGCAATTTGGGATCTTGATGGGAAGGATTTCATATTTTTTCTTGACAGGGGTGATTGACTGACTGTGGAAACTATGTGTTACATTGAAATTTGTCACCATGACTATCTGCAGTTAATATGGCTCCATCAATATTAATATTATCCTCCTTGTCAAGCCTTATACCTCTGCTCTCCATGTCAAACTTCAAAAAAGAGAGAAAGCCATTAAAAATCATGTTTATCTCTGGGTACGCAGGTTCTCTGTACCTTGCCTGCGTGTACGCATCCCAAGCTCATTGTACCTACGTACTTGTATGCTCTGTAAGTCAAGGGATGGGTGCGTACTCTTGTAAAGGTCAAAAGGCAGTTTCATCTTAAAAAAAGTTACTTGTGGTCATTTCTAGAGCATTCTAGAAGATTGTTTGACGTGTATTGAGCGCCTCCAGATGGTTCATGCATCCCTATGAAAGAGGAACTTATCCCATCAAGAGAGGACCTACCCCATCCAAAAGAGGGGAGTATCCCATTGATGTTGGACCTGATTAACTTCCTTTAGAACACTATAAATACAGGCATTGGGCCAGAGGAGGGGAGGTTGAAAGCTGAACATTCCAAGGGGTAGATGCTGCTGGAATTAGGACTTCCTTGTAGAAGCTTGTGAGGAGAGATTCCCATCCTTTCTTGTTTCATTTGGAAGTGGG
>APFE030758039.1:40308-52137 GCA_000404065.3 Pinus taeda | reverse complement strand
ATTTCTCATTCTCTTTTCTCGCTAGGTGAGAGGAAGGCACTCCACATACGGAAGTACTCTCTCTAGTGGGCCGGTGGAAGCAAATAGGGTAACGGTTGCTCAGCAACCTGATCCTCCGTGACTAGGGAGTAGTCCAAAACTCACTTGAAGCGAGTTGGAACACATGGGAAGTAACTCAGAGAGAGAGAGATTGAGAGAGGGACTTGGACCAAGCTCTAGAAATCACCAAAGATTAAGGAAAGATGCACTAGCATATAAAAGTAACTAGAGACATCCTTAGAGAGGATGCTACATGTCGTTCATAGTTTATCTTTGTTGTGTTTATTGGGCTTATTAGTTTGAACACACATTGAATTTTTAAACTTTGACATAACATAAAAATTATTTTGTTCAAATTTATGATCGTGAGAAATGATAGGAGGTGTGGAGATCTAAGATAACCACTTGATAGAGATGTGGAAAATATCGACAAAGAGACCTAGTGTGCGCACTATTCGAGAGAAGGAAGACAATGTCTGTGTCATGTGCATCATAATCTCTTGTTGATAGTTTTGTAGCTGTGCATAGCAGTATTAAGAATGTAAACATCATTCCCAAGTATTCTTGGAGAGGTGTGGTAAAAATGAAAGCAAATATAGCGAGGTGGTTAGTATCCTCCCATTATTCCTTGAATGAATATTGTTTGAGGAATGTTGTGACACAAGTATTTGTAGGTAGGTGCAAAAAATGCAAGATTGATGGATGGGTGCTATATCTCGACTATTAAAAAGATGAAATGTTTGTTCAAATTTCTCCAATGCATTGAGTGAATGTTAGAATCCTTGAGATAGCCTTTGTCCCAACTCTACTAAAGCAACATTAAGGAGTTAGGTCACAATATGTGGAAGAATGTAATGCAGTTTTATTGTGACATTCATAAAGCCATGTGATTGAGGTTGGGATATGATTTATGAGGAAATGGCTCCACTCTTGGAGAGAAGAGGGAGACCAAATTTTTTGCCAATAGAAATAATATATTTTAGCCCATCTAAAAGCATATTATTCTCGGTTCTAGAAAGGATGGTGATTTGCCCCAATACCATAGTTTAGAAATATTGTCTAGGAGAGGAATATAGGCAAGGAATCATGGTATGCATGTTATTTCTTGTATTCCTTCCCAAACAGAAACTCAAGAACATAAAATAGAGATTACACGTTTGTACAAATTCCTTTGAAAGGAAGCATGGAGTCATGGTGCTTGCTAGTGCTGCTGAGGAAAGAGAATGTGTATCAATGATAAAATCAGTATTGGTGTGCATGTTATTAGAGTTAGTGAAAAAAAGTTTTATGCTTGAGAGAAGACAAAAATAGATGTTTCACAAGAGCCTAACAACTGGGAGCAATGTAGGAATTAATAACATGTTTCCTTTCGCTAATGTGATTAGGGAATACCATGGCCTCTAGTCAAAGGCCACCATGCTATACTTCTTTCCATGGAAAAGTATGTGGAAGATGGAAGAAGTGAGAGGAATGGTATTGTAGTGGGATTGATGGATAATTGGAAGGAAAAGAAAGACATTTATAGCTAGAAAGAGTTGTAGGTATTGGATGTATGCCTATTCTAATATTTTGTCTCCTCAAGGTAGGGAGGAAAGGCACAAGGTTATGTATGAAGGTGCCTCTTAAGACATGGTTAGATTGTTGGATCAATTGCAGCTTGTTAGCATTTTGAGTGATATTGATAGAGAGCAAGTTAGTTTGTGGCAATATTTTTTGGCATGAGAGCAATCAACTAATGTGCAAGTGAAACCTGAGTTGGAATTGACTAGTGGAAGATAAACTTGATGATGCAAACAAATATTCCTAATATATGCAAGTCTCTAAAAAAAAGATAAAAATCCACCAATATAATATTAAGCTATTCTATTAAACCAACCATTTTATATAGTACATTATATTTTTTAACTTGGTTATATCTTTAAAAATAAATAAACCAGATTTTTTTACCTTTATCATATTATGAACAAATAATAATAATAATTAGGAAGAAATTAAAACATTAATATCAAAGCAAGATAAGATTTGTGAGAGTAGGTAAACTTGGATTTCAAACTCAACGGCCACATTTCAAATTTTATGAGAATGATTTAACCGCCTCACCAGGGCTAGCTTGTCTAGCTTGTCGGATTCCAAAATCTTTAACCATATGAACTGGAATCCCTAAAACATAAATATCCCATCCCATCGCATATCGATATAATTAGTATAAGCCGGCGGCATTTGGGAGGCTGTACAGGTGAAGCGAGGCGAGGATGGGCATCCTGTCCTTGTGACAGGAAATAAATGCAGAGAGGAGCTAGGCATTTGAGAGTCGGCCTTGCTTTCTACCTTCCCAAACCTTCCCTCATTATGCGTTGACCTCTGGTACTGTTCCATCTGATGGTGCTAATTGTGGAGCTTCACAATTCGCCCACCTATACCACTGCCTGCAATTTAATTTGTTAATTGACTGAGCAGGATATTGGACATGGCCGGGCTTTGTAGGCTGGCAGAAGAAATCAGAGTCGAATTTGTTAAATGTTTTCACTTGTTTTTTTGGTTGTTTTCACTTGTTTATTGGTTTTTTTGTTGTTTTTTTCCAAACATGGCCATGCTTAATTGAATAATTGTTTTTTGTCTATCTCTTTCAGGGTTTTTGTTTTTCTTTTATTCTAGAATTTTTGTTTTGGCTTGGTTTTGGTTTTCTTTTCTCAGTCTCGGTGGAGAGAGGGAGAAGATTGGGTGTAGGTCGTTGGGGCTCCGAGGGAGGATGATGCTAGAGACACGAGAAGAGAACATGGGATCCTGAGGGGACAAGGTATTCACCCTTCTATTCTTTATTTGTATTTCAGGATGGTTTTGTAAAGAACCATCTGAATTAATTCTGCCTGTGCTTGGAACATTTTACTATGCACATTTGTTTTGCTAATACTCTTTGTTTTGGCTTTATGTTTGCATTACAGGGGCAGAATTACAGATCCAGCTGATAATTGTGGAATGCATGCTATGGGTTTTGCTATTACAGGTGAGAATCTAAATTATGGCTTCCCTAATTAACAATTTATTCATAAATAAAACGGACTAAGGTTTAAATACCTTATAGTTTTGCCTTGTATTCCAACGCCAGGTAAAGTAAACATAGACCCAATTTAAAAAAATCTGTGATCTCTGATGCCTTGGATTTCTGAGACTGTATTTAAGAGCTGGATTTCTTTTCATTCAATGTTCTTGGATAATTACACGTTTATTTTCTTTCATAATTTTTGTTTTTAATAGAGCAGGGTTATATTTTCGAATATGGGTTGTTTTGTTTTTGCTTTTAGAGAAACCCGATAGAAGTTAAATCAATGAAAACTTCTTAAAAAAAATGGGGTTTATCCGGATTCGTTCGTTCTGGCACACTGTTGAGTTTCTATTTCAAAAATATGGTCTCACACAACCCCAGTTGGCATAGCTATGGAAACAAATACTTGCGCGAGGGTCAGCGCCCTTGGTTACTCCAAGGCAATGCGCCCAGCACACGTAGTTAAGTATAGGCCAGTTTTGTTATAATAGCGGCTGGTAATAAGGGCCATTCGTTTGTTATTTAATATATATGCCTAATTAGACTTATCTATAGTTTTCAGAACTCATTCCTCACGGGGCCCTAAAAAAAATATGCAGGTGAGGTGGGTGGTAAAAGTTACAGGGTATACACATAAAAGGGCCGCTACCTAATTTGGCATGGCATCTTCGTGTTGAACTGCGGCCCTGTTCTGGTTTTTGTTTTGTTTTTGCCTCTGTCACCCCGTAAGGTAATAGGCTCTGCAATAACCTCCTCTGCTTCTGCCGAGTGCTGCTCACGGTTTTGCCAGAGGGACAACGCCCTTGCTTTCTCTGCGGCAATAGGTGTTGTAATTTGTGCTCATGAGTAGTTTAGGGTAGGTACTTTTGGCAATAGGTGTTGTGATTTGTTCTTATTAGTAGTTTAGGGTGGCAATTTTGAAATCAATCCCTTAGAAATGGTGTCACTGAGTTTTTTATTCTCTCTTGATCAGTTTACTATGAGCATTTCTGTGGCTCTAGCCCATACTAGTGTGTTTTTTTATTTCTGAACAATTTTGTTGAGGTGTACCCCATTTAAGGGCTTTTTTTTTTTTTTTTTTATTTATTTCAGCTAGAGAGATTACAGCCCAACCAATAGAATTGAAATGGCAGTGACATCAAAGATGTCCATGTCAATTGAATTAAATTGAAACCAGAGCAACATTGACAACATTCTCTAAAAGTGAGTAAATCAAAATCATTTGGAAAGGTAATAGAGTAGATGCTGATTGCAAAATTGCAAAACTTATGACAACAAATATTTTTGTTGAGTTGTGACTTGTATGAGGTGTAGATGTGTGCCAGAAAAGAGGCCTCCTAATATTAGTGGGATTGCAACCTATTTATGATATTGTGGGAGAAAAGAGAGGATATTCAGTTGTTTAAGACTTTCTATTCTCCTGCTTTTACTTTTATTGGTTTCAATAATCTCATTCATATATATATATATATATATAAGTTTATTACTTGTGATTTCATGTGAAATGTGTGGGGAAATTTATAGAGGGTAAATTTCTATTGTGTTTCACTTCTATTTATTTTGAATTGGATTTGAAAGAATATTTAGTTATTTGTATTTTGTATTTATTTTATAGAGATATAATGGACTGAGGAGAGGTGAAATATGGTTTAACAAAAGAGTAACATCTTTTATGGGAGTTGGAAGGTAAGAATGAAGTTGTGCACAAGAATGTAATTCTCTTCATGATATAGATCAATAAGATAAGAGTTAGATTTGAAACAATATCTAAGCGATTGCTTTTGTTTTTATTAATGCACAATAAAATTGGTACTAAATATTTAATTCTATTGTGATATGAAACAGATATATGGAAAATGTTCTTTACAAGAGTAAGGTATTGTGCCAAACAAAGTACATTGAGAGGGGAGGTTGATGGAAGGTCCAAATCATACAGGAGTAGAAAGGAGATGATGTGCAATTCATTAATACAATTATATTATTGTTGATGTAAAACTATATAATAGGAATATAATAAGACATTTTCTTTTTTGAGAGGGGGTTGCCCCTTCTCCCAACCTTCATGGATAGCCATGACCAAAGCTATCATGGAGGAGTGTCTCGTTTTTATTGTGTTTCTCATGCTTTGTGGCTTAGTTTTTAATTTTTGAATTATTTTTTTGTGCCTTTGGCCATCTTTTTATAATAACAATTTTGTAAATTATTTATTTTGAAATTGAAAGATTAATAATATTTTCTTACCTTTTCTAATTAAGTGTTCTTTTGGTAATAGTTTTAAAACATTTTATAATAACAATTTTTAAAATTATTTATTTTGAACTTGAAAGATTAATAATATTTTCTGACCTTTTTTAATTAAGTGTTCTTTTCATAATATTTTTAAAATAAAATTGCTAAAAGGATATTACTGCACTCTTTATGTAAAAAATTTTGATATATTTAATTTTGAAGCTCACATTTCAAAATTTAATTTTTTTCATTTTAAAACTTGGATGTGTAGGGGTTCTCTTTATTTTAAATTTCCCATCTCAAAATTTAAATCTTACCAAGCATTGGAGATGCATTTAAATAATAACAATTGTGAAATTGCATTTAAAAATTTCCATGTTTGATAAATATACAATTGCATTTTTAATAGAAACTAATTTTCAAAGTTCTAAAATGTATACAAGCACATTTTTACATGCCAACTACATTTATGAAAATCACATTTAAAAAATTCAATGTTTGATAACTTGGACACTTGTACTATTTAATTTTCAATTTAGGGACTTAAAATTTGATGCTTATACACACATTTACATACTTCAATGACATTCATAAAATTACATATGTGAACTTTATACAACCTCTTGTTAAGATATGTTATACTTAATAAACTATAACTTTATAAAGAGAAGATTAAGTCTCTATATTTGTGTTGTGATGTGCTGTGTTGTATTGTCCCTTGCTAGTGTCAATGTCAAATGTTAGGTTGTTGTTGTTGTGTTTGTGTATATAAGGTGATGCACATAAAGGTCTCTATTTAATCTGATTTAACTATTCAAAAATTGATGTTTCATAAATACATGATTTTATGGCATTCATATGATATTTAATTTCTAATTTAGTTTTATCAAAACAATTTAAGTACTTTTGATTTTCTACACACAAAAAAAATGTGTTTCATTAATTGTATGTTAAATTATGATTTTTTCAAAAACAGGTATTTTTGTATGAAATTAAATATATCAAAATTTTTTACATAGAGTGGAGTAATATCTTGTTAGCAATTTTATTTTAAAAATATTATGAAAAGAACACTTAATTAAAAAAAGGTAAGAAAATATTATTAATCTTTGAAGTTCAAAATAAATAATTTAAAAAATTGTTATTATAAAATGTTTTAAAACTATTAGGAAAACAACACTTAATTAAAAAAGGTAAGAAAATATTATTGATCTTTCAATTTCAAAATAAATAATTTAAAAATTTGTTATTATAAAATGATGGCAGAAATAAATTTAAAATTGGAATTTAAAAAACCAAAGGCACACAAAAATAATTCAAAAATTAAAAACTAAGCCACAAAGGATGAGAAACACAATAAAAACCTCCATGATAGCTTTGATCATGGCTATCCATGAAGGTTGGGAGAAGGGGAAACCCCCTCTCAAAAAAGAAAATGTCTTATTATATTCCTATTATATAGTTTTACATCAACAATAATATAATTGTATTAATCAATTACACATCATCTCCTTTCTACTCTTGTATGATTTGGACCTTCCATCAACCTCCCCTCTCAATGTACTTTGTCGCCCACAATACCATACTCTTGTAAAGAACATTTTCAATATATCTGTTTCATATCACAATAGAATTAAATATTTGGTAGCAATTTTATTGTGCATTAATAAAAACAAAAGGGATTGCTTAAATATTCTTTCAAATCTAACTCTTATCTTATTGATCTATATCATGAACTGAATTACATTCTTGTGCACAACTTCCTTCTTACCTTCCATCTCCCACAAAAGATGTTACTCTTTTGTTAAACCATATTCCATCTCTGTTCTCCTCCTCAGTCCATGTGTTTCATATCTTAAGAAGGTTAAATGTTTAATAGCAATTATATCTCTATACAATAACTACAAAATACAAATAACTAAATATTCTTTCAAATCCAATTCAAAATAAATAGAAGTAAAACACAATAGAAATTTACC
The DNA here is from genome assembly GCA_000404065.3 of Pinus taeda. Classification (NCBI taxonomy): domain Eukaryota; kingdom Viridiplantae; phylum Streptophyta; class Pinopsida; order Pinales; family Pinaceae; genus Pinus; species Pinus taeda. The sequence goes on along the minus strand of APFE030758039.1, from coordinate 44,847 downwards.
TTCTATAAATTTTCCCACACATATCACATGAAATCAAAAGTAATAAAACTTTAATATATATATATATATATAGTATATATACACCATGAGAATTATGAACCAAGTAAGTAAAAGAAGGCTAATAAAAAGTCTTAAACAACTGAATATCCTCTCTTTTCTCCCACAATATCTGAAATAATTTGCAATTCCACTAATATTAGGAGGCCTCTTTTCTGGCACACATCTACACCTCATACAAGTCACAATACAACAAAAATATTTGTTGCCATATGTTTTGCAATTTTGCAATCACCATCTACTCTATTACCTTTCCAAAGCATTTTGATCTACTCCCTTTTAGAGAATGTTGTCAATGTTGTTCTGCTTTCAATTTAATTCAGTTGACATGCACATCTTTAATGTCACTGCCATTTCAATTCTATTGGGTGGGCTGTAATCTCTCAATCTGATAAAAAAAAAAAACCCTTATATTAGGCCACTAGTATGGGCTAAATTGTTCAGAAATAGAAAACACACTAGTCTAGGCTAAAGCCACAGAAATGATCAAGAAAGAATAAAAAACTCAGTGACACCATTTCTAAGGGATTGATTTCAAAAGTGGCTACCCTAAAATACTAATAAGAACAAATCACAACACCTTTTGCCAAAAGTGCCTACCCTAAACTACTCATGAGCACCAATCACAACACCTATTGCCGCAGAGAAAGCAAGGGCGTTGTCCCTCTGGCAAAACCGTGAGCAGCACTCGGCAGAAGCAGAGAAGGTTATTGCAGAGCCTATTACCTTATGGGGTGACAGAGGCAAAAACAAAACAAAAACCAGAACAGGGCCGCAGTTCAACACGAAGATGCCATGCCAAATTAGGTAGCCGCCCTTTTATTTGTATACCCTGTAACTTTTACCACCCCACCTCAGTCACATTCCCTACACTTAACTACTTGTGCTGGGCTCATTGCCTTGGAGTAACCAAGGGCGCTGACCCTCGGGCAAGTATTTGTTTCCAGAGCTATGCCAACTGGGGTTGTGTGAGACCATATCTTTGAAATAGAAACTCAACAGTGTGCGACAACGAAAGAATCCCGATAAATCCCAATTTTTTTAAAGAAGTTTTCATTGATTTAACTTTTCTCGGGTTTCTCTGAAAGCAAAAACAAAACAACCCATATTCGAAAATATAACCCGGCTCTATTAAAAACAAAAATTATAAAAGAAAATAAACCTGTAATTATCCAAGAACATTGAATGAAAAGAAGCCTTGACAATTATCCCAGCTCTTAAATACAGTCTGAGAAATCCAAGGCATCAGAGAGCACGAATTCTTTAAATTGGGTCTATGTTTACTTTACCTGGAGTTGGAATACAAAGGAAAACTATAAGGCATTTAAACCCTAGTCCGTTTTATTTATGAATAAAATGTTAATTAGGGAAGCCATAATTTAGATTCTCACCTGTAAAACCCATAGCATGCATTCCACAATTATCAGCTGGATCTCTAATTCCGCCCCCGCAATGCAAACATAAAGGCAAAACAAAGAAAGAGTATTACCAAAACAAATGTGCATATAAAATGTTCCAATCACAGGAAGAATTAATTCAGATAGTTCTTTACAAAACCATCCTGAAATACAAATAAAGAATAGTAGGGTGAATATCTTGTCCCCTCAGGATCCCTTGTTCTCTTCTCTTGTCTCTAGCATCCTCCTCCCTCCTAGCCCCAATCAACTATAGCCAATCTTCTCCCTCTCTCCGGGCAGACTGAGAAAAGAAAACCAAAACCAACCCAAAACAAAAATTCTAGAATAAAAGAAAAACAAAAACCCTGAAAGAGATAGACACAAAAACAATTATTCAATTATTCAATTAAGCATCGCCATGCTTGGAAAAAAACAATAAAAAAACCAATAAACAAGTGAAAACAACCCAAAAAACAAGTAAAAGCATTTAACAAATTCGGCTATGATTTCTTCTGCCAGCCTACAAAGCCCGGCCATGTCCAATATCCTGCTTAGTCAACTCACAAATTAAATTCCAGGCAGTGGTATGGGTGGGCATATTGTGAATAAATTCCAGGCAGTGGTATGGGTGGGCGTATTGTGAAGCTCCACAATTAGCACCATCAGATGGAACAGTACCAGAGGTCAAGGCATAATGAGGGAAGGTAAGGGAAAGTAGAAAGAAGGGCCAACTCTGAAATGCCTGGCTTCCTCTCTGCATTTATTTCCTGTCACAAGGACAGGATGCCCATACTCTCCTAGCTTCACCTGTACAGCCTCCCAAGCGCAGCCGGCTTATAGTAATTATATCGATGTGCGATGGGATGGGATATTTATGTTTTAGGGATTCCAGTTCATATGGTTAAAGATTTTGGAATCCGACAAGCTCGACAAGCTGGCCCAGGTGAGGCAGTTAAATCATTCTCATAAAATTTGAAATGTGGCCGTTGAGTTCGAAATCCAAGTTTACCTACTCTCACAAATCTTTGATATTAATGTTTTAATTTCTTCCCTAATTATTATTATTTGTTCATATAAATATGATAAAAAGGTAAAAAATTCTGGTTTATTTATTTTTAAAGATATAACCAAGTTAAAAAATATAATGTACTATATAAAATGGTTGGTTTAATAAAATAGCTTAATATTATATTGGTGGATTTTTATCTTTTTTTTTTAGAGACTTGCATATATTAGGAATATTTGTTTGCATCATCAATTTTATTTTCCACTAGTCAATTCCAACTCAGATTTCACTTGCACATTAGTTGATTACCCTCATCCCAAAAAATATTGCGACAAACTAACTTGCTCTCTATCAATATCACTCAAATTGCTAACAAGTTGCAATTGATCCAACAATCTAACCATGTCTTAAGAGGCACCTTCATACATAACCTTGTGCCTTTCCTCCCTACCTTGAGAAGACAAAATATTAGAAAAGGCATACATCCAATACCTACAACTCTTTCTAGCTATAAATGTCTTTCTTTTCCTTCCAATCCTCCATCAATCCCACTACAATACCATTCCTCTCACTTCTTCCATCTTCCACATTCTTTTCCATGGAAAGAAGTATAGCATGGTGGCCTTTGACTAGACGCCATGGTATTCCCTAATCACATTAGCAAAAGGAAACATGTTATTAGTTCCTACATTGCTCCCCGTTGTTAGGCTCTTGTGAAACATCTATTTTTGTCTTCTTTCAAACCTGATAATTTTTTTCACTAACTCTAATAACATCCACACCAATACTCATTTTATCATTGATACACATTCTCTTTCCTCGTTAGCACTAACAAGCACCATGACTCAATGCTTCCTTTCAAAGGAATTTGTACAAATGTTAATCTCTATTTTATGTTCTTGAGTTTTTGCTTGGGAAGGTATACAAGAAATCACATGCATACCATGATTCCTTGCCTATATTCCTCTCCTAGACAATATTGCTAAACTATGGTATTGGGGAAAATCACCATCCTTTCCAGAACCGAGAATAATATGCTTTTAGATGGGCTAAAATATATTATTTCTATTGGCAAAAAATTTGGTCTCCCTCTTCTCTCCAAGAGTGGAGCCATTTCCTCGGAAATCATATCCCAACCTCAATCACATGGCTTTATGAATGTCACAATAAAACTCCATTACGTTCTTCCACATATTGTGACCTAACTCCTTAATGTTCCTTTAGTAGAGTTGGGACAAAGGCTATCTCAAGGATTCTCACATTCACTCAATGCATTAGAGAAATTTGAACAAACATTTCATCTTTTTAATAGTCGAGATATAGCACCCATCCATCAATCTTGCATTTTTTGGACCTACCTACAAATACTTGTGTCACAACATTCCTCAAACAATATTCATTCAAGGAATAATGGGAGGATACTAACCACCTCGCTATATTTGCTTCATTTTTACCACACCTCTCCAAGAATACTTGGGAATGATGTTTACATTCTTAATACTCCTATGCACATCTACAAAATTATCAACAAGAGATTATGATGCACATGACACAAACATTGTCTTCCTTCTCTCGAATCTTGCACACACTAGGTCTCTTTGTCGATATTTTCCACATCTCTATCAACTGGTTATCTTAGATCTCCACACTCCTCCTATCATTTCTCACGGTCATAAATTTGAACAAGATAATTTTTATGTTATATCAAAGTTTAAAAATTTAATGTGTGTTCAAACTAATAAGCCAAATAAACACAACAAAGATAAACTATGAACGGCATGGAGCATCCTCTCTAAGGATCCCTCTAGTTACTTTTATATGCTAGTGCATCTTTCCTGAATCTTTGGTGATTTCTAGAGCTTGGTCCAAGTCTCTCTCTCTCTCTCTCTCTCTCTCTCTCTCTGAGTTACTTCCCATGTGTTCCAACTCGCTTCAACTCAGTTTTGGACTACTCCTAGTCACGGAGGATCAGGTTGCTGAGCAACCGTTACCCTATTTGCTTCCACCGGCCCACTAGAGAGAGTACTTCCGTATGTGGAGTGCCTTCCTCTCACCTAGCGAGAAAAGAGAATGAGAAAT
>APFE030758039.1:0-23116 GCA_000404065.3 Pinus taeda | reverse complement strand
AACGATGTTGGAATTTGCTTATATGTTCATGCATGGACCCAACCCGCATTTATAAATTTTTGATGAACCATGATTCTTGCATCCAAGTTGTTGTTGCACTTCATGTTTTTCTAAAGGCATGCATGCACTAGGAACATTTGTTTGGATCTCTGACACCTTGGTTCAATTTTCATCATCTTCGTCCAATACTCTTCTTGAAGCATCTATACTCCGCTACGTAACAATTAGAGTAGTGAATTCCAACAAAATTTCCACTTACACATTCGCTGACTAAGATCAGCGTGTTTCCTTTACAAATGCGAGAAAAAATTCAAAGCACAAACAACATGTTCACTAAAAATATCATTGAAAATGCTAACAACTTGCATTTGATCCAACAACCTAACCATGTTTTCAAAGGCAACTTCATATATAACCTCTTGCATTTACTATCTAGCCTGCAATTTTCCATAAGTCCCGTTTTTCATCTTCTTATCTCAGAAAACAACAAATAGTTTATTCCATATGGAAGTTTAATAGGACACATAGAGCAATCTCTCCACATCTACAACATTTGGATTTGTTTTGTACAAACTTACAAGACACAGTATTAAAAAAGGTAGACATCCAATAACTAAAACTCTTTCTAGAGATAAACGCCTTTCTCTTTCCTCCCATCATCAATAAATCATGCTACAATATTTATCATCGCGCTTCTTCCGTTCGAGCATGCATTTCTATGGAATGAATTATAACATGGTAGAGTTTGATTCAAGGGAAGGGAATTCCCTAAATATTTGTTTCTTCCTTCGGAAATAATATTTGTTTTTGATAACTCTATTAGCATCCATAACTATACTAATTTGATCATTGGTACATATTATCTTTCGTGGAGATACCATCTTAGCACTAACAATCACCACGACTCAATGGGTATTCTCAAAGGGTTTTGTACAAATGTGAAATCTCTATTTTTCATTCTTGGGTTTTAATCTAGGCTCCCATTCTCCTAGGCTTTATTCCAAATGTAGGACCCCTTTATGTTTCCAGACATTCTTATGAGGTCACTAGTTTGCCACGCGCTGGCATATTTTTCTTTCTAGATACTTGCCCATTGAGCTTTTGGATCATGAACCCAATGCCACCATAGTTTGGCCCCTAAAACATTACTGAGAATCTCCTCGTCATCCAAGCCTAGGCCCCCATAGTGCTTAGTTCTACAGAGTTTTTTCCCATGAAACTAAGGCCCATTTCTTCCTACTCTCCTTGCCCCAACTAAAGTCTCTTTGGCTATTTTTGAATTGCTGCAGAACTCCCTTTGGAGTGGAGAGAGCTCATAACATAAAACGGGGATAAATTGTAGTACAACCTTTGTAAGAACCAACCTGTTGGTCAGATTTAAAGCTCTGATGGTCCATTTTCCCACTTTGCCCTGCATCCTATTGATTAATGGTTCAGAAATGCTCTTGTGCATCGGTTTAACAGTTAGAGGAGGGAGTCTCGTTGAAAACCTAGAATTTTGTAGATATTTCTCTCAATAGCAATATTGGATTAAAGAAAAAGGTTTTTGATTTGGAGAAATTAACTTCCATTCCTGTGGCCCTGGCAAAATCATTCAGGATTTGTTTGTAGGGTGTAGCTTCTTTGACTGTGGGGATTCCCTGTAACATGGTGTCATCTACAAATCGTTCATAAGTTAGAGCCTCCCCATTCTCTGTTAGTTGAAGGCCTTTGATCTTACCCATTGCTTTAGCATTCTTGATATACCGACCAAGTCCTTCCATCATAAGGATGAAAAGAAATGGAGAAAGTGGGTCTCCTTCCCTGAGGCCTCTAGAAGGAATGAGAATCTTAGAGGGAGATCCATTCACCAATATTCAAAAGCTAGAGGAAGTCACTAGGGCCATAGCCCATCTCACCCAGTTGTGATCAAACCCAAGGGCAATTAGAACTTTCTTGATGTAGGTCCAGTTCACCTTGTCATAAGCTTTGGCGATGTCGAGCTGCATAATGATACCAACATGCCTCTTGCTAGTTAACGAGTGAACCACCTTGTAAGCTTGAATACTGTTATTTAGAATTTGTCTACCTTCCACATAACCTGATTGTTCCCGTGAAACAAACGAAGGAAGTAGAGGTTTGAGCCTATTGGCCACTACCTTGGATATGATATTATATACTTGTGGAGGGTTTGAGCGATGTCGTGTTTATGGATTAGGGAGATGAAGGAGGTATTGAGCACTTTCAGAATAGTTATGTTCAACCTGGAATCCTCCACTACATTCAAAATATCTTGTTTAACTATATTCGAGCAAGCTTTAGAATAACCCACATTAAAACCATTCGGGCTGGGCGCTTTGCCATTCTACATTTCTTTGAGGACCTCACTCACCTCCTCTTCCGTTACGGGCTTGTTAAGATTGAAATTGTCCTCTCTATACACAAGCTTAGGAATGTGATTAGTTACTTCCCTCATGAACTGCTCTCTATCTGAATTGTTTTCCTGAGTTATGCCACAGAAGTACTGAACCACAACAGTTTTTATATCCTCATGGTAGATATGAAGCTTCTCGTCGTTGTCCTTGATCGAAGAGATTGTGTTATGAGCTCTATTAGCCATGGTGGATCTCTGAAAAAATCTAGTGTTATGCTCTCCTTCTTTCAGCCATTAAACTCTTGACTTTTTCCTCCAAAAGATTTCCTCATGTTGAGTTCGTGCATTTTGATTTCCACATATTTTTTTCCCACAAAGATGTTGCCAAAATCATTCTTGTTCCAATCCTTAAGCCTGATTTTGATGTGCTCTAATCTTTTATGCAGAAGGCACATTCTTGTTCCTTGGATCTGCGAATCTTTTGACCACCATTTTTCAATGTTGCTCATGAATTCTGGGTGGGAAAGCCAGATATTCTCAAATTTGAAAGCCATGTTCCTAGGAGCACCAATGCCCTTTATTTCCAGTTGAACTGGCCAATGATCTGAGCCTCCAAAAGGAATAACTCTCACTGTTATTTCCTTAATTATAAGCATAAGATCTTATGAGGTGATGAATCTGTCTAATTTGGAGGCGACCTGAGCCTCTCGTGATCTTTTATTATTCCACGTAAAGAGGCCATTGTTCGTTTTAGTATCAACAAGATTCATATTATCTATAAAGGTTTGAAATGCGATAGAGTCTTTAATTAGATCTCTGGTTCCCCCTTTTTTTCCAAAAGAGATTTGATCATGTTGAAGTCCCCTCCCATGATCCAAGGAATTCCAGCATGTCTCTCCCTGAGATCCGCAAGGGAATATAGAAACTTGAGTTTATCATGTGTTCTTTGGGGGCCATAAACATTCGTGACCACATAGGTATCCTTATCTCCAACATGTTGAATAACCACTGATAAATAATTCCTAGATGCCTCTGCATCTATTATGCCAATTTTTTGGGGGTTCCAAAGAGTGAGTATGCCCCCTGCTGTATTCTCTACTTTGACTTCTAGAAACTCAAATCTATTAAGCCTTTCGCTATGAATTTGTCTTAGTTTTTGAAAGGAACATTTTGTTTCTTGGATGAATATTATGTCCGGTGCCGCGTGTTTCATTCTATTACCAAGCATTCTCTGTATTCTTTTACTACCTAAACCCCTAAAATTCCAAGATGTGAACTTCATAATTAAAGATTTGTAAAGGAGTAGATGGCTATATCTTTCATCTTACCTGAGTCTTTCATTAGCTTCCCACACTCCATCAAGAGCTCATTTTGCTTTTCCCACCTCCTTTTTTTTTCCGGGATTTCTAGTTGCTAACCCAGGGGTTGTTTTTATCGTTTTCACACCTTTATTATTGATGCAGGAGCATCGAACCCCTCCGTAATCAAAGAAGAATCCGAAGAGGAGTGAAGTTGACGTGGCCACAAAAAACATATTTTCGTTTAATTCATATTATTAATAGAGATTGTTGTGATCCGGTTGAGTAAATTTAGAGATCTTAAGAGGGGAGATCGGATCTGGAACGATCCAATCTACTTTCCTCCATTGTTATAAACTAGTCTTCGTACATTTGTATGAGGGGAGCCAGACGCAGGTATATCGAGTGCGCCAAGGTAACCTGGCTCATAGAAACCTATTGTAATCTGAATTCAGAAATAATATAAAGTAGTGTGGTTTGTGGTTATGAGTTTCTTTTATTATGTATACGCGTCTGTCAGTTCTTAAATTGATCTTGTGTGCTACTGTGAGAAGTGTGAATCCAATTTAAATGTGTAATACTTAATTGAGGAATGTGGATAGAAGAGTAAGATTGGTTCACAGTTACAAGATTATAAATCTGGTTAAAGAGCCAAATTCTGGCTTGGCATCGAAATCTCAAGAATGTTGAAGGAGCAATATTACAATTGCATGGAAGAATCTGTTGAATGAAACGGCTTTAGGAATCAATCTGCAGGTTGAAGAGGAGTAATGGTATTGACGCTCAGCAGAATGGTGAAACCGATTCCCGTCGTACGTTTGATGATGAGAATTGTAATTGCAGGACATTGCTCGGACCTAGAAATGAAGTGTTGCTGATTCGACGGATGAAGACAGATCGATTTACATGAATCGATGTTATTATATATTTTCTTTGTATAAATATAAGTACCAGCGTATTGATGGATTTTATTGTTGTTTTGTTTAGATTGTGGGCCATAACCCACAGGTCAAGATTTAGAATTTTTACATGAGAAGAGATTTTGGCATACCCCAAGATTTTCTTTTCATCAAGTGGTATCAGAGCAGGGAAAGGATTTCCTGTGAGAATGAAGAAGAATGCAAATGGAAGGGGAAAGAGGTACAGTTGTGTTAAAGTTGGAGAGTTCATGGTTTTACTATCGTGTAGATGGCGGCAACGGAAGGTGAGAATATTTGCAGCAACCTAGAGCAAGGTGTGCTCAATTGGTTCCAGAGGAGAGAACCAGAAGGATGCCAAAAGACCGAGTGCGGAGGGCTTGGTGAGGTATCGTGTAACAGAGAGGAGACTGTTACTGCAGAGGTTGGTTGCAGCCCATAGAAGATCATGAAAGCAGTTCCACTGAAGATATGCAGTGGGTAGAATTGCTAAGGACCAGGAGAAGTATATGACCAGGAGGTCATACATTTTTTTTTGTACCTCGGGAGTCTGATGCAGGAGCATCGAACCCCTCTGTAATCAAAGAAGAATCTGAAGAGGAGCGAAGTTGACGTGGCCACAAAAACCATATTTTCGTTTAATTCATATTATTAATAGAGATTGTTGTGATTCGGTTGAGTAAATTTAGAGAACTTACGAGGGGAGATCGGATCTGGAATGATCCAATCTACTTTCCTCCATTGTTATAAACTAGTCTTCGTACATTTGTATGAGGGGAGCCAGACGCAGGTATATCGAGTGCACCAAGGTAACCTGGCTCATAGAAACCTATTGTAATCTGAATTCAGAAATAATATAAAGTAGTGTGGTTTGTGGTTATGAGTTTCTTTTGTTATGTATACGCGTCTGTCAGTTCTTAAATTGATCCTGTGCGCTACTGTGAGAAGTTTGAATCCAATTCAAATGTGTAATACTTAATTGAGGAATTTTGATAGAAGAGTAAGATCGGTTCACAGTTACAACATTATAAATCTAGTTAAAGAGCCAAATTCTGGCTTGGCATCAAAATCTCAAGAATGTTGAAGGAGCAATATTACAATTGCGTGGAAGAATTTGTTGAATGAAACGGCTTTAGGAATCAATCTGCAGGTTGAAGAGGGGTAATAGTATTGACGCTCAGCAGAATTGTGAAACCGATTCTCGTCGTACGTTTGATGATGAAAATTGTAATTGCAGAACATTTCTCGGACCTGGAAATGAAGTGCTGCTGATTCGACGGATGAAGACAGATCGATTCACATGAATCGATGTTATTATATATTTTCTTTGTATAAATATAAGTACGAGCGTAATAATGGATTTTATTGTTGTTTTGTTTAGATTGTGGGCCATAACCCACAGGTCAAGATTCAGAATTTTTACATGAGAAGAGAGTTTGGCATACCCCAAGATTTTCTTTTCATCAATTATAATGCTTGTTACTATTGTTTCCTTTTTCATACCCCTTAGCCTGAGTTTCCCATAAAAACCATTGTTGTATTCTATTGAGTTCTTCTTGAAGTGATGAATCTACCCCTCCCGTGGTTCCCTGAAACAAGAACCCTTCTAGATCTAGGTGTTCCTTGTCAAGAATCTCTTGAAGCTCCTGGTCTTCCAATTCCATTTCACTTTGGGTCATTTTCTGGTCCATCTCCAGTTCTACTTCGCTCATCATAGTCTCTTTCTCATTATCAATATCCTGTAATTGTTTCTAATTATCTTCTTTCTCCTTTTCCCCAAGTCTCCCTTCCATTGCTTGATATTCTTTCATACTCACTTCATCCTACTCAAGAACTTGGAACTTGTTCCGACTGACCTTTTGCACTTCATTTAGATGTTGCTTTGGCCCTCTTTTGCCTCCTTTTCCTTTATTTACCACTTTGTGAAAGCTATCATTGTCCTTCATTGTATTCGCTTTGCCTTTGTTTTCTACTTTATCGAGGGGGTAGTCTCTGAATAGGTGCCCATGTTCATGGCATCTACGACATCTGAACGAAATATGCTCATAGTCTACTGTTTGCACCCATTCTTCGTAAAAAACTTCCAAGATTATCTCATCCCGAAGGGCTCCAAATAGATCCATTTTCACACGTATCCTTGCAAAGGAAGTATATTTTCCCCTTCTTGTGGCTTCAGAAGATTTGACAAAACGACCTAATTTATTGCCTATAGCAGTTAGCGACCCTGTTTCCCAGTAATCAAGAGGTAAAGAATAGAGCCTTACCCAAACTTGTACTGATGTAAAAATCTCTCGCTTCGAGACAAAATTCATCATCCATGGCCACATATAGAGGCCAGCTCCTGCATAGAAGTAGGGCCGTCTTTAAAACACGTTTTATTTATCTGCAGTATTTGTGAACACTATCGTGAAGAATCACTTTGACCCAAGATGTAGGTCAATGCTTCCTTTAGGTTTCTAGTGATTTTTGACCCACGCCTGTAGAGCTTTTTCAATGGGCCATAAACCCATGAATTTGCAGATGATAACAAAAGTCCTTATGTGATCTTTGTGCGCATGTAGAGCAAGATCATTTAAGACTACTCTCGGTGTGATCTCAACTTTGGGCTTACATGGTCCCTTTTGTTTTTTGTCTTTAGAACCTTTCATTTTGTCTTCTTCCTCCTTGTCTTTTGTATCGTTATTTTTCTTGGTTTTGGTTCCTTCTTTCTCCTCTTCCATGTTCCTTTTCCTTTCCTTTTTGGTACCGCTATCATTTTCTAGAGGTTTCTGCCTCTGTTGGCTACGACATCCTTGTAGGAGGGAGTGGAGCTCCCTCCTCTACATCCCTCCATGAAGATCAACCTCTGTAACTATCTGAAACCCTAGTTGTGCTCTCGCTTCGTCCAAAACCACACTACGTGAAAGATAAATCAGTGGTTCAATTTCCGGGGTATTTTAACATCGACGGGTTTGTGCACAAAAAATTGCATGTAGCCACTAGGAATTTCTTTTTGTCTTTTTTATCTTGTGCCAAAGGTTCAGTTTTGTTTGTGCTTTGGACTAGTCTATGGATGAGTAGTTTGGGGATAGAGATGACCAATTAATGGGCAACCTTGAATCTCCCAATAAGACTTGTCATTAGACATTGTGGCTTCTTCTAGAGTTGGTGTTCGTTGTTGTAGTTTTGGGCTCCCCGTCTTCAGGTTTGGAGTTAGTGCATTTAAGGATCCCTTTTGTGGTCACTTTTCTATTGGTCTTGATTTTAGTGTTGTCCTTACAACACATGTGATGTACGTGAGGGGCAAGTGGCCACGCTTAGTAAGGTGCCTCCATTTAGATATCCCCCCAATATTTTTGATGAGATCACCCATCTCGTGACCCTTAATTTTAAAATTGGAAGTTGCTTATTAAAATCTAATCTTATCATTGCTCGTAAATTTTCTATGAGATATTTAAATACAAAATTTGTAATTTATAATTGAATTTATTTATTATTTTAAACTAAAAGGATCGAGATTCGTATTAAAAAAATCCATATTGCAAGGCCAAAACCTTTACATATTCCACTCTTCCTTGAGATTTTGAGATTCACCACACACCAAGCCCTCAAACTAGTTCCCCATCAAACAAATACTCCAATCCCTTTCCAACTAAATATTTTCCAAAATACCAACATATTTGCATTCCATTTTCCCTTATATTTCTATTTCGATATAGAATGACTTCGTGTATTTCTATTTTGATATAGAATGACTTCTTGTATTTCTTGGAGAAAAACTTTTTCCTTTCTTCCCAACTTGAATCCAACTCACATTTTATGCAAATTTCAGCTCGTCCTTCTTCATGCACATGGTATTTTTCATCAACTCTTTCTCATCCACTTTATGTGCCCCATAATTTTCATTTTCAACAAGACTCATTATGGTTTCCGAAGGTAATCCATTTTCTAGGAGGGTTTGTTGTTTTTCCATGAAAGATACACTCACGGAATCCTCATTAGCAAGTGGAGGATCCAAATTGGAAAGCTAATTTGTTTTTTAGCTGCTTTGGTTTCTTGCACTGAATCTGCTTCTTTCATGTCTTCTCGTTCTTTCTTTCTCTAAAGCTCTTCTTCTTTAAATATCACATAGTGGTCACGTTGTGCACCTTCCCACCATTTGTCCCTTTAGGGTTTTGTTTGATCTTATTTATTCCGAAGAGGATTGGCGCAATTTTTAATTACATGCCCTGCTTCATAGAATTCTCTACATCGAAATAAGATGTTGTCATAATCAAGCGTTTGGACCCAAACATAGTTTGGAGCCATCAAATAATCCTCTCTGGGAAAGCCCTTGTTGAATTCCATCCCCACACAAATGCGAGCATAAGTAGCGTTGAATTTTCTTTTTCCTTTTGTTATTAATAGGAGAGCTACAAGACAACTACGAAAGAATTTTCCGACCACGTTCCCAATGGAGGAAAGCTATGTGTCACTCCAAAATTCCAAGGGAAGGTTCGTTAGTCTTATGCAAACTCGGGTGGCAGAAATTTATTTCGTAACCATATCGAAAGTGGAACACTAGCGCTGCATGGAGAGGCTAGTGCTCCCCCAAAACCATCGCCCAGCTTTGCATGTAGCCTTCTTCTCGCCAATCATTCAGGAAACCAAACTAAAGAAACCTCATGCCAAAGGGTAAATATCCACCTCGTCCTTTGAAAGGGGCTTCCATGTCTTCGAGATCACGCACATAACCTATAAAACATGCAAACCAAACCATTCGTCGAAAAATACTTTTCAAAGTCTAAAGCTTCCTCATATAGAAGAATGTAAAGGGAAAAATTATCTTGCACCACTCGAGGACCACAACGAAATTTGAGCATAGAATTGTATGAAACTAAAGAAGAGATAGCTTTATTGCAAGCCATACCTGCAAAAGAAAATTATGTATTTTCCAAATCATGACGATTCACCATTGAACTATCTCCAGAAAAGCCATGCAAATAGAGCAAAGATTGGGCAACTAGGGTTTTGGGTGAAACCCTAGCCACCACAAGGGATTCGAGAGCTCTTTCCATTTCGAAAGACATATGAATATTATTATAGCCAATATGTTCCCTTCCCTAATTAAATTCATTTTTTTAATATATGATAATGATGATTTTTTTTGTTTTCGTGGCAAGATTAAAAAATAGTTATTTCATTTTGTTTGAAGAAAATATACGAGCAGAGAATAAGGATACCCTAAAATAGAATATGCCCGAGGGTGGAGCAGTATAAATAGAATCCCTGAAGTGTGGGATTTTATATTATAAAAATATATATATCAATAAAGATAGAGCTATGTTTTTTTTTACTTATGTTTGGGCAACTTCCTTCCATGAGGGTTGGAATTTAACGTGGCATTTTGCCCATATTTGACGTTCAAACGTTTTGCATAAGTGTTTTCCCCGGTGTGTTATAAAGTCCACAAAACATATTTTTGATTGTTTATCATTTTCCTAAAACGTTATTAGTAGTCCATATAAATTTGTGCTCCACTCTCGTTGATGCCTCTCACGGTGTCACCTGTAAAAATTGTTTTACGTAACAGTTTGGGCTTAAAAGAATGGATAAACTCAATGTTAGGAACTCTTGATGCAATGTAAGTCATGGCTCTATTGGTAACGTAATTTACTTCTTGAAAATCCAGCACGACGATCGTGCCGAAGGGTTTTTCACATCCATTTATTCATGGAGCATGGAGTAAGATTGCAAAGACAGGCGAACATTAATGTTGCCTCTCTGCTCGAGACCTATAGATGTCGAGATTCAAGAATAAGAAATTATATATCATAAGAAAAGGTGGCGAGTGAAATAACTGAGAGAACAGGGCATCCCATTGAGGAGGCTGAGAATGATGTGGACACGGATCGCTACATGCTAGTATGGACTATTAGGTGTTGGATAAGCACCCTCCTCTTTTTTCCATAATATGTGTTTATTGTAATTGCAAAGTAGAGTCACCTATGAAATATAATCCGTGAAAAGGAGTGAAGGAGGAGTAAGGTCACGGTGGAATTAGATAGTGATGTCTCTTAAAAGCATCAAAATCTATGTTTGATATGCATATTGACACATTGCGAATTCTACATATACAACTTTAGCTCAGAAACTTACAGAGATTCATGTCAAACTCGGGTGGTATTTTTTTATGTGAGATTGTGAGACATCATGTCTCATGTATTCATATGACATATAGTATTCTACAGGGCCTACTGAAAGTTGATGATCAAATATTTCTTTTAGCTTAAGAAATTGATGGAGTTGCAACAAGGTTTGATCAATTGAAACCTTTTATTTATTTTAATTGTGCCACTTACATAGTGATTTGAAAGATCAAAATGCTTCTTCTGTTTGTTTTCATAAAATATTAAAAAAAGGGTAGGATTTTAGAGGTAGTTGTAGAGGCTAGCAATATAATTGTATATTTCTATGATGAAAGCAACAGGTTTCGATACGAGAGATGGTGTCCACGCCCTTTGCAAGAAAAAACCTAAATGAAACTTCTAAAATATGATCCCTTAACAAATAAGACTATTTTTACTAGATAATCCTCGGTTTTCAAATGGAATTGTGCTTTTATTAAAAGAAGATTACATGCTCATGTGTGAGACATGGAAGAGAGGATATAGTATGTGTACTGTGTATATTACCTTAGCATTGATTCATCTTAAACCGTACATGATTAGATTAGACATCAAAAAATATATATATACTTCTTTGTTTTCCGTGATTAGATGATTACTTCTCTCCCTTCTCAATTGTGTGTGTGTGTGTGTATAGAATTTATATTGTTTTGGGATCGAAAAAGTAATTAGAAAAAATAATGCTTGGGTCCAGATGCATAAATCATTGGGAGCAAAAGCTTGGAAGCACGTAAATTTTCATACGAAATTTTCTTGTAGGTCCTCAAAGCATAAATTGATTATGTGGATGTTTAAAAATTTATTAAAATTATCAATCCATATATTTTATGCCAAAGCGATTCACTAAAAGAGAACTCAAACCTTTCCCATGGAAAAGAAAACTCAATTTTCCACATATTTTAATCGAATTAATTGATTATACGTGTAGGACTATAATCATGTAAATAAGGATATTAAAATGACCATACTAATTCTATTTTGCATGATTCTATTATTGCAATTCTCATTCAAATGTAGAATGACTAAGAAAACTTCATTGAGTTAAAAATTATGTGTTGTAAACCTCCTTAAATATATGTGTTCATCTTTCTTGCTAGAAGAGTTGAACTTCAACTCCTCTTACCTTATAAACAAGTATGCAACCATTAGCCCTAATAACTCCAAAGGCCCATAATGCCATGATTTTTATAATACGTGTAGATCCTAAGACCATTAACTAATGATCTTATAAAACACAATGTTGTTGAAGTAATGGTTTCTAATGGTAGACTTCATGGTTAATGGTAGCATATTTGTATATAAGGTGGCATATTTTAGTCTAGAATGAGCCACTATCGTTCTTTACCTAAGCCAACCCATAACAAATCACTTTAGGTTGTGTAGTTGCTTTACTTCTCCTCTACTCTTATGTTAAAATGGTATTTAATTTAAAATCAATTAGTCATTCTTATGATTTTTTAAGTTTAAAATGATAACAAGATTGACAAAGTAGGGCCCATTGCACCGTCTTTGCTATGAGAGACTCCCTATAATATTTTTCAACAATACTTATAATCAAGTACTTTTAATCTTTAGAATTGTTTTTAATTTGATTATTAACTTCGTTACTAGAAAAAATGATATAAAAATAGGTTTTAAAATAGAAAATATGTTATAATTATTAACTATAATGAAGAAATAAGATTTAATAACTAATTTGTGTGTGATGGTCATTTTGTTTTTTTTTTCCTCGAAATTTTTAATATAATAAAAATATTTTAAGCAAAATATTACTGGTGAAGGGTTAATTTTCTATCAAAGTACCACTCTTGGAGTGCAAACTTTTAAACATAGCGTTGTTTGTCATTTAAAAAATTAAATTAAATTCAAACCCTTCCTTCCACTACTCGTCAAGTAGCCCAACTCAAATATTTACCATGAAACAAACCATAAATTTTGACTCGCAAAGAGGAATCCAAATTCAAACCCTCCCTTCCACTACTAGTGAAGGAGCCCAACCCAAATATTTATAATGAAACAAACGAGAACTCTCCCAAAAACCAATGACAGTGGTGTTGGAGGTCTCTTGAAATGTGACACAACCAAATCCATTTGTCATAATGCAAAGGCATGTGGCAAAGGATGGTCACCAAGCCATCTCTCTTAATTGCATGGATAGTCCATCCCATAATCATTTCTTTAGTCCATCAACACCTAGATTGAGATTAAAATTATTTGAAATAAGAAAAAATGATATTTTAGTTGTTCATGTGTTTTTGAATTCTTTATATTTATATATAAAACACACAAACATGATTTTGTATAAATTTTTCATAATAATGTAATTTTGTAATTTAAGATTAATTCAAATTTTTAACTTGTAACCTTTCGTAACATATTCAAATATAATATCTATAAATTCTAAATTTTCTTTTATTTGTTGTATTTTTTAAATTCATTGTAATTTTAAACTTTTAGTATTTATAATAAACACAAAATTCTAAATTTTGTTTTAATTTGAGCAACAATATACTATACACAACAACGTAATATTACCTTTCATATATACTATAATCATATAATATATTATAATATTACTTTATGGAAAAAAGTGTTATTTATACACAACAATCTAATACTACCTCGCATATATATATTATAATCATATGATATATTATAATATTACTTTATGCAAAAAGGTGCTATTAAATTTAATTTAGACATATTGAAATTTGATGTTTAATGGATATGAACTTCTCTAAATTTCTAGTGCATTATGTGATATTTAATTTTAAAATTTCAATTTGTACAATAAAATATAATTTTATTATAATTTGTAGTTTTTTAATTAGAGATATATATAAATTTATTTAAAATGAGCTATATTGAAAGAGGTAGTTATATTTTATCTATTATGTTGTAGTTATATTTTATCTATTATGTTTAAATGACTTGTACTTATGTTTATGAAAATGAGATAAAGTAAATGAAATTTATAGAAAAGCTCATGTAGTACATTGTTTTAAGTTCATATACTACTCAATGGCCCACTATCACCATGGTGCCCCCTAGTACACCATGGCTTTAAAGGGGGGTGCTCAACATGGAAACCCTCGTTGTGGGTCTGCTATTTAACTCGGAGCTACTTTTTGAAGGCTCAATAGGGGCGCGAGATAGATCAATGATCCATGTACATGATGAGGTCCCCCTCGTGTACTCAGAGTTAAGATGGGGGGGCGAGGTGTGAAACCGAATACTACTCGTGTTTAAAATCACCTCGTCTTCGTTGGTGGTAACATTGTGGAACCTCATCCTTGGTGGGATGGCGTGACACGAAATCGTGTGTGCAGACATCAAAGAGCCATTTCGATTACATGTGGATGCCATATGTTATCGAGATATTGGCCTAACTTCAAGTGATCATAACTTTCAATCTAAGAGTCGGATTGAAATGGAATTTATGTCGCTCAAAATCCCTCGACAAGCTAGATGCGATCATGGCATTAAATTTTATTTCTGCAAATGTTGGAAAAGAAGGATTTTTGGTGAGGCCATATTCATAACAAACTTCCGAGGTTGGGTTAATTCATAGATAACACCTTCAAGAGCTCGATATATTATGATGGGTGAGAGGGAGTGTTATAGTCATGCTTATATATAATAAATGGTGTGTTATAGTATCAATGGTCATGGAAAGTTACATCCATTCATGTTGAGTTGGGTTCTCTCACCAATGTCATATGTCATAGAAGAGATGGAGATGGCTATGGGAAAGGAAGAAAAGCCCCACACAAAGGAAGAAGGATAATTTCAACTCTCTACCTACACAACCTTTTGCAGTGTCTTGGAAAACCTTTTGTGGGTTTACTAGTCTTTTTCTCCCACTCGTATGGCTTCCATGACACTGTATTTATCTCCCGTAGTACCTTGTATAGATTCCACCACAGGGTACTTCTTTCCAATGTGATAACTTATAACTATGGTATGTATTCATTGTCGAGTCATATCTTTTTCTCGTGCTCTGTCTTTTAGAAGATCAAGGTAAACACACAAGGACGATTGGTTTCTTCCTTTTTTATTTTGCCTCTTTAGCCATAACCAATTTCAGTTTTTTTCGTGTGTGTTGGGGGTCAATCTCTCATGTTAGCCTCCTAACATACTTTTGAAAGGATTTATTATACCAACATAAATTCCCATTCACTCTTATTTTCTTTTTTAGAAAATAAAACAATATTTCATCACATGTCATTTAATTTTCCTCAACCCAAGAACAAAGAAAACATGCATAATAGTATTGCCTTTGTGAGTGCTCGAATCCTTCAATGAGCCTTTGTCCCAACTCTACAAAGACGACATTAGTGAGTTAGATGGAGTTTTATTGTTATTCATGAAGCCATGTGATTGAGGTTGGAAACCATATCGATAGGATTCTTGTGGCGCTCTGCAATGACATTGATGCGATCATGTCGACAATGAATACTTTGGAGAAATATGATTTCTAAGAAAGCAACATGACCCTTGGATAGAATAGGGAGATCCGAGTTATTTCCAACAAAAATAATGTCTTATATCCCATAAAAAAAATCATATACCTCGATTTACAAAACCAAGTGATTTTCCTCCACTGCCATTGTTTAGAAATGTTTTCTAGGATAGGGAGAGAGACAAGGAATCCTTTAGTGGGTATGCTTTTTGTTATTTTGTCCCGGATTAAAACCCAAGAATAAAAAATAGAGATTTCACATTTGTACAAAACCCTTTGAGAATACCCATTGAGTCGTGGTGATTGTTAGTGCTAAGATGGTATCTCAACGAAAGATAATAGGTACAATGATCAAATTGGTATAGCTATGGATGCTAATAGAGTTATCAAAAACAAATATTATTTCTGAAGGAAGAAAAAATATTTTTCTCATGATAGCGGAGGAAACTACGAGTAATATAGGAAGAACATTTGTTAATGCCACACTTTTTCTTTCCAATGTGGTTAGGGAATTCCCTTCCCTTGAATCAAACTCTACCATGTTATAATTCATTCCATAGAAATGCATGCTCGAACGGAAGAAGCGCGATGATAAATATTGTAGCATGATTTATTGATGATGGGAGGAAAGAGAAAGGCGTTTATCTCTAGAAACAGTTTTACTTATTGGATGTCTACCTTTTTTAATATTGTGTCTTGTAAGTTTGTACAAAACAAATCCAAATGTTGTAGATGTGGAGAGATTTCTCTACATGTGCTATTAAACTTCCATATGAAATAAACTATTTGTTTCTTTGAGAGATAAGAAGATGAAAAACGGGACTTATAGAAAATTGCAGTCTAGATAGTAAATGCACAAGATTATATATGAAGTTGCCTTTGAAAACATGGTTAGGTTGCTTGATCAAATGCAAGTTCTTAGCATTTTCAATGATATTTTTAGTGAACATGTTGTTTGTGCTTCGAATTTTTTCTCGCATTTGTAAAGGAAACACGTTGATCTTAGTCAGCGAATGTGTAAGTGGAAATTTGGTTGGAATTCACTACTCTAATTGTTACGTAGCGGAGTATAGATGCTTCAAGAAGATTATTGGAAGAAGATGATGAAAATTGAACCAAGGTGTCACAGATCCAAACAAATGTTCCTAGCGCATGCATGCCTTTAGAAAAACATGAAGTGCAACAACAACTTGCATGCAAGAATCATGGTTCATCAAAAATTTATAAGTGCGGGTTGGGTCCATGCATGAACATATAAGAAAATTCCAACATCGTTGGTTACAGAACCCACTTTGTTCGCTTCACTCTGTCACAGTCGCGGGCATATATACCGAAAAGAGAAGGTTGGCTGCTTATATATAAATTGTATTTATGAAAATCCTTGCTTGCTTGATGGGCGAAACCAAAAAAGTGTATCATGTCAAGAATTTCCTCATTCTCTTTTTTCGCTGGGTGAGAATGAAGGCACTCCCACTTACGGAAGTACTCTCTCTAGCGGCCCATGCAAGCAAATAGGGTAACGATTGCTCCAGCGACTTGATCCTCCTTGACTAGTAGTAGTCCAAAACTCACTTGAAGCGAGTTGGAACACATGGGAAGTAACTGAGAGAGAGAGAGAGAGAGAGAGAGAGACTTGGACCAAGCTCTAGAAATCAACAAAGATAAAGGAAAGATGCACTAGCATATAAAAGTAACTAGAGACATCCTTAGAGAGGATGCTACATGCCGTTCATAGTTTATCTTTGTTGTGTTTATTGGGCTGATTAGTTTGAACACACATTGAATTTTTAAACTTTGATATAACATAAAAATTATTTTGTTCAAATTTATGATCGTGAGAAATGATAGGAGGAGTGTGGAGATCTAAGATAACCACTTGATAAGATGTGGAAAATATCAACAAAGAGACCTAGTGTGCGCACGATTTGAGAGAAGGAAGACAATGTTTGTGTCATGTGCATCATAATCTCTTGTTGACAGTTTTGTAGCTGTGCATAGCAGTATTAAGAATGTAAACATCATTCCCAAGTATTCTTGGAGAGGTGTGGTAAAAATGAAAGCAAATATAGCGAGGTGGTTAGTATCCTCCCATTATTCCTTGAACGAATATTGTTTGAGGAATGTTGTGACACAAGTATTTGTAGGTAGGTGCAAAAAATGCAAGATTGATGGATGGGTGCTATATCTCGACTATTAAAAAGATGAAATGTTTGTTCAAATTTCTCCAATGCATTGAATGAATGTTAGAATCCTTGAGATAGCCTTTGTCCCAACTCTACTAAAGCAACATTAAGGAGTTAGGTCACAATATGTGGAAGAACGTAATGGAGTTTTATTGTGACATTCATAAAGCAATGTGATTGAGGTTGGGATATGATTTCTGAGGAAATGGCTCCACTCTTGGAGAGAAGAGGGAGACTGAATTTTTTGCCAATAGAAATAATATATTTTAGCCCATCTAAAAGCATATTATGCTCGGTTCTAGAAAGGATGGTGATTTGCCCCAATACCATAGTTTAGAAATATTGTCTAGGAGAGGAATATAGGCAAGGAATCATGGTATGCATGTGATTTCTTGTATTCCTTCCCAAACAGAAACTCAAGAACATAAAATAGAGATTACACATTTGTACAAATTCCTTTGAAAGGAAGCATGGAGTCATGGTGCTTGCTAGTGCTACCGAGGAAAGAGAATGTGTATCAATGATAAAATCAGTATTGGTGTGCATGTTATTACAGTTAGTGAAAAAAAGTTTTATGCTTGAAAGAAGACAAAAATAGATGTTTCACAAGAGCCTAACAACTCTGAGCAATGTATGAATTATTAACATATTTCCTTTAGCTAATGTGATTAGGGAATACCAAGGCCTCTAATCAAGGGCCAGCATGTTATACTTCTTTAACCGCCTCAACGGCCACATTTCAAATTTTATGAGAATGATTTAACCGCCTCACCACGGCCAGCTTGTCATTTCAAATTTTATGAAAATGATTTAACCGCCTCACCACGGCGAGCTTGTCGGATTCCAAAATATTTAACCATATGAACTGGAATCCCTAAAACATAAATATCTAATCCCATCGCATATCGATATAATTAGTATAAGCCGGCTGCATTGGGGAGGCTGTACATGTGAAGCGAGGCGAGGATGGGCATCCTGTCCTTGTGACAGGAAATAAATGCAGAGAGGAGCCAGGCATTTGAGAGTCGGCCTTGCTTTATACCTTGCCTTGACCTCTGGTACTGTTCCATCTGATGGTGCTAATTGTGGAGCTTCACAATTCGCCCACCCATACCACTGTCTGGAATTTAATTTGTTAGTTGACTGAGCAGGATATTGGACATCCCCGGGCTTTGTAGGCTGGCAGAAGAAATCAGAGTCGAATTTGTTAAATGTTTTCACTTGTTTTTTTGGTTCTTTTCAGTTGTTTATTGGTTTTTTTGGTTGTTTTTTTCTAAACATGGCCATGCCTAATTGAATAATTGTTTTTTTTGTCTATCTCTTTCAAGGTTTTTGTTTTTCTTTTATTCTAGAATTTTTGTTTTGGTCGCAGAGAGGGAGAAGATTGGGTGTAGTTGGTTGGGGCTCAGAGGGAGGATGCTAGAGACACGAGAAGAGAACATGGGATCCTGAGGGGGCAAGGTATTCACCCTTCTATTCTTTATTTGTATTTCATGATGGCTTTGTAAATCTGCGTGTGCTTGGATTCCAAAATCTTTAACCATATGAACTGGAATCCCTAAAACATAAATATCCCATCCCATCGCATATCGATATAATAGTATAAGCCGGCTGCATTTGGGAGGCTGTACAGGTGAAGCGAGGCGAGGATGGGCATCCTGTCCTTGTGACAGGAAGGACATAAATGCAGAGAGGAGCGAGCCATTTGAGAGTCGGCCTTGCTTTCTACCATCCCTTACCTTCCCTCATTATGCCTTGCCTTGACCTCTCGTACTGTTCCATCTGATGGTGCTAATTGTGGAGCTTCACAATTCGCCCACCCATACCACTGTTTGGTTGTTTTTTTCTAAGCATGGCCATGCTTAATTGAATAATTGTTTTTTTTCTATAATGGCCATGCTTAATTGAATAATTGTTTTTTTTCTATCTCTTTCAGGGTTTTTGTTTTTCTTTTATTCTAGAATTTTTGTTTTGGTCGCAGAGAGGGAGAAGATTGGGTGTAGTTGGTTGGGACTCAGAGGGAGGATGCTAGAGACGCGAGAAAAGAGAACATGGGATCCTGAGGGGACAAGGTATTCACCCTTCTATTCTTTATTTGTATTTCATGATGGCTTTGTAAAGAACCATCTGAATTAATTCTGCGTGTGCTTGGAACATTTTACTATGCACATTTGTTTTGCTAATACTCTTTGTTTGGCTTTATGTTTGCATTACAGGGGCAGAAATACAGATGGAGCTGATAATTGTGGAATGCATGCTATGGGTTTTGCTATTACAGGTGAGAATCTAAATTATAGCTTCCCTAATTAACAATTTATTATGTTAATTATTCATAAATAAAACGGTCTAAGGTTTAAATACATTATAGTTTTCCCTTATTCCAAAAGGTAAAGTAAACATAGACCCAATTTAAAGAATCTGTGATCTCTGATGCCTTGGATTTCTGAGACTGTATTTAAGAGCTGGGATAATTGTCCAGGCTTCTTTTCATTCAATGTTCTTGGATAATTACACGTTTATTTTCTTTTATGATTTTTGTTTTTAATAGAGCAGGGTTATATTTTCGAATATGGGATGTTTTGTTTTTGCTTTTAGAGAAACCCGATAGAAGTTAAATCAATGAAAACTTCTTAAAATAAAATTTGGGGTTTATCCCGATTTGTTCGTTCTGGCACACTGTTGAGTTTCTATTTCAAAGATATGGTCTCACACAACCCCAGTTGGCATAGCTATGGAGACAAATACTTGCGCGAGGGTCAGCGCCCTTGGTTACTACAAGGCAATGCGCCCAGCACACGTAGTTAAGTATAGGTCGCTTTTGTTATTTAATATATATGCCTAATTAGACTTATCTATAGTTTTCAGAACTCATTCCTCCCGGGGCCCTAAAAAAATATGCAGGTGAGGTGGGGTGGTAAAAGTTACAGGGTATACAAATAAAAGAGCCGCTACCTAATTTGGCATGGCATCTTCGTGTTGAACTGCGGCCCTGTTCTGGTTTTTGTTTTGTTTTTGCCTCTGTCACCCCGTAAGGTAATAGGCTCTGCAATAACCTCCTCTGCTTCTGCCGAGTGCTGCTCGCGGTTTTGCCAGAGGGACAACGCCCTTGCTTTCTCTGCGGCAATAGTTGTTGTGATTTGTTCTTATTAGTAGTATAGGGTAGGAAATCAATCCCTTAGAAATGGTGTCACTGAGTTTTTTATTCTCTCTTGATGAGTCTACTATGAGCATTTCTGTGGCTCTAGCCCATACCAGTGTGTTTTTTATTTCTCAACAATTTTGTGGAGGTGTAGCCCATATAAGGGTGTTTTTTTTATTTCAGCTAGAGAGATTACAGCCCAACCAATAGAATTGAAATGGCAGTGACATCTAAGATGTCCATGTCAACTCAATTAAATTGAAACGAGAGCAACATTGATAACATTCTCTAAAAGGGAGTAAAAGGGAGTAGATGTGTGCGAGAAAAGAGGCCTCCTAATATTAGTGGGATTGCAACCTATTTCTGATATTGTGGGGGAAAAGAGAGAATATTCAGTTGTTTAAGACTTTCTATTAGCATGCTTTTACTTTTACTGGTTTCAATAATGTCATATATATATATATATGTGTGTGTGTGTGTGTGTGTGTGTGTGTGTTTTTACTTGTGATTTCATGTGAAATGTGTGGGGAAATTTATAGAGGGTAAATTTCTATTGTGTTTCACTTCTATTTATTTTGAATTGGATTTGAAAGAATATTTAGTTATTTGTATTTTGTAGTTATTTTATAGAGATATAATTGCTATTAAACAGATGGAGTGAGGAGAGGTGGAATATGATTTAACAAAAGAGTAACATCTTTTCTCGGAGTTGGAAGGTAATAAGGAAGTTGTGCACAAGAATGTAATTCTCTTCATGATATAGATCAATAAGATAAGAGTTAGATTTGAAAGAATATTTAAGCAATTGCTTTTGTTTTTATTAATGCACAATAAAATTGCTACTAAATATTTAATTCTATTGTGATATGAAAGAGATATATGGAAAATGTTCTTTACAAGAGTAAGTTATTGTGCCAGACAAAGTACATTGAGAGGGGAGGTTGATGGAAGGTCCAAATCATACAGGAGTAGAAAGGAGATGATGTGCAATTGATTAATACAATTATATTATTGTTGATGTAAAACTATATAATAGGAATATAATAAGACATTTTCTTTTTTGAGAGGGGGTTGCCCCTTCTCCCAACCTTCATGGATAGCCATGACCAAAGCTATTATGGAGGAGTGTCTGGTTTTATTGTGTTTCTCATGCTTTGTGGCTTAGTTTTTAATTTTTGAATTATTTTTTTGTGCCTTTGGTTTTTTAAATTCCAATTTTAAATTTATTTCTGCCATCATTTTATAATAACAATTTTTTAAATTATTTATTTTGAAATTGAAAGATTAATAATATTTTCTTACCTTTTTTAATTAAGTGTTCTTTTGGTAATAGTTTTAAAACATTTTATAATAACAATTTTTTAAATTATTTATTTTGAACTTGAAAGATTAATAATATTTTCTGAACTTTTTTAATTAAGTGTTCTTTTCATAATATTTTTAAAATAAAATTGCTAACAAGATATTACTGCACTCTTTATGTAAAAAATTTTGATATATTTAATTTTGAAGCTCACATTTCAAAATTTACTTTTTTTTTTTTTCATTTTAAAACTTGGATGTGTAGGGGTTCTCTTTATTTTAAATTTCCCATGTCAAAATTGAAACCTTACCAAGCATTGGAGATGCATTTAAATAATAACAATTGTGAAATTGCATTTAAAAATTTCCATGTTTGATAAATCTACAATTGCATTTTTAATAGAAACTAATTTTCAAAGTTCTAAAATGTATACAAGCACATTTTTACATGCCAACTACATTTATGAAAATCACATTTAAAAAATTCAATGTTTGATAACTTGGACACTTGTACTATTTAATTTTCAATTCAGCTACTTAAAATTTGATCCTTATACATACATTTACATACTTCAATGACATTCATAAAATTACATATGTGAACTTTATACAACCTCATGTTAAAATATGTTATACTTAATAAACTAGAACTTTATAAAGAGAAGATTAAGTCTCTATATTTGTGTTGTGATGTGCTGTGTTGTTTTGTCCCTTGTTAGTGTCAATGTCAAATGTTAGGTTGTTGTTGTTGTGTTTGTGTATATAAGGTGATGCACATAACATTCTCTATTTAATTTGATTTAACTATTCAAAAATTGATGTTTCATAAATACATGCTTTTATGGCATTCATATGATATTTAATTTCTAATTTAGTTTTATCAAAACAATTTAAGTACTTTTGATTTTCTACACAACTACACTTATTGTGTTTCATTAATTGTATGTTAAACTATGATTTTTTCAAAAATAGGTGATTTTTGTATGAAATTTTCAAATATAATGATTATATTGTTATCAAATTTATGTTTTAATATATTATAATGATGAGTTTTATATGGTGAATTTGTATTTCAAATTAATTTACATCCCATTTGGAATAGAGATATATAATTGTAAATTGAACTATAATTTTATCAAGGGTTTGTCCTTTCTTTGTTTCTTGGTATGGGATAAATTTTAATTATAATGATCCTTCATTTTTTTGGATGCATTTTTTTATGTTTCAAGTTAATCTAAATATAGATTAATTTTTTTTGCCCTCTAGAAATGAATTTCTAAATTTATTTTTAACTTTATGATATTTTATTTTATAAT
>APFE030758032.1:61429-78922 GCA_000404065.3 Pinus taeda | reverse complement strand
AAATCCAAAAACAAACTAAAAAACTCAAAAATGACAAAAGACTAAGGAAATGGTTATCTAGTACATATAGTACACTTCACTTCGTCAGTTTACGAACCCCGGGTTGACATTTTAAATAGCAATTTAGATCACACTAAATTGACCAAACACTGAGGTAGTTGAACTATTTCAATTATTTTAGTGCTTATCTTGTGAGAATGTCTTGTAATGGTTATAACGATTGTCGTGTCTCTATGGACTATTCCGCAGGATGTTAGACGAAATACTCTTATTTACATGCGTCTTTATTAGGCTGGTACTATTACCTCTCTCTTATAGGCTCACTAACTTCCCCCTTCGCAATAGAAGAACCTTGATGCACCTACAACTGAACATTCTCCAAGCACACTAGCTTGCTTTTCGAAGGCACATATGAGATTCTCGCTTTTGTTGACAACTAAAGCCACAGAAAATCTTCAAGTAAATGAAAACCGAGTTGTATTCTGGATGGGGCTCCTATCCCAAACGGTGGGAGGTCTAATTAGGACCTCATATCAGGGAGATCCCCTTGAATGTTGGCAGGTCCAACACTATCAACACATCTTAAGTGCTCGGTTTTGTATTTATGTCTTCATTTCAAATGTATTACTTGTCTCTAATCTCAAAGATAATATGCATAACCTATAGTTCATGGTTTTAGACTAACTTTAAGGTTTTGCAATGAATATAGGGGTAAATCATGGAGGGCCACAAGCACTCTATTTTTTTCTTTGTGGTTCACAGACCTCGGAGATTGGTGATCGTTAGGCCCACGAAATATTTGTACCAAACATATCCACATGAAGTAATCACTTCCTGTCAGTTCAACCACAGAGTCTAACCCTGAGAGTGTTGAGAGAATTGAACTCGTGACCTCTCAATAGCAAAGGTGCTTAAACAATGGGGACTCGACCAGTTAAACTAACCCTCAAGGCTCACACACACTCTACTTATTGTATCCTTTGTGAAATTGCAAACTTTTGGAGGCCACAAGAGATGAGAACAAATCAATCAAATTGAAGATTTATAATTGACATTTTCTCATTATAATAGAAATATGAAAAATAAAATTGAATCCTAAAAAAACTAGGAATATAAAGTTACCAAAAATTATAACCTATCAAAAAAAATTGGAAGCAAATTTCAATATGCTTTATGAATTGGTCTCAATATTACTAACAGTTCTGTTTCTATGATTTATCGTCTCTAGATTTATGTTGATTATGTTAGAGTAGTGATGAATGATAAAAAAACAATTCAACTCGTGTAAGAGAACATGGTAAATGAAAACCCATCCTCAAAGTCCAACTCTTAAATAAACATTAAATAAAAAAATCCTTAATCAACTTATATTTTTTCAAGTCCAAATCTTTAAATATATGATAAGATAATTTTGTTACCAACATAAGTCCAAGTCTTTAAATATATGATAAGGTAATTATGTTACCAACATAATTTATCAAGCATCATACTAATAAAGTTTATAATCCTATTGCTAAAAGTATAAGAACTACTAAAATAATATACACTTATTTTATTTTATATTTTTAAATTTAAATTTTAAATTTTAGTTTATATGAATTTGTTTGGGTCGAAGCTATTCAAGCTCTGTAGTGCTAAGGATCTCATAATTTGCAACGATCTAAAGAAGTGGCCCAATTCTAGCCAGATGAGGTCCTACGTCCATGGGTTTGGTAGCAGCGTGGTAGACTGTGTTATTTCCGATCTCCCTTTATACAACGAAATAGTAAATTTTGACATATTAAAAGACCACGAGCCTGACTCTGATCATAGGACGTTACTTATTACTCTCAATTTTATCATACATAGAGATCCCATAGAAGATAATCCTTATAGACAAAAGAAATTAATCTTTGATAGAAATATAAATGATCTCTTTCTAAAGGAATTAAAAACTAATTTGCTTCCTTTATCTAGTATAGACAACATAGAAGACCTCTATCATAATTTTACTACAACCCTCTCATATTCTATTTACAAGTTCCCAATTGAAGTTTCAAGTAATAAAAGAAACAACAAAACCAACCCATAGTATGACAAAGATTGTAAAAGTGCGAGGAGAGAAATTAAGGAAGTTGTTAATGAATCTCTTAAAATTGGTAAGATAAAAATATACAAAGCCCTAACTAAAAGAAAAAAATAAGGCAGTATATTCATAAAAGACAAGAGAATCGCTTACACCTCTCTAAGGTAGCTCCTAAGAAATTCTGGAGGCAGGTTCTAACTAAGAAAACTAAAAATAATAATAAAATTGCTTTACACGACTAGAACTCCTATCTTAAAAAGCTTTACAAATCTCCAAATGTCATGCATAACTTTGAAACCCTACTCACAACGAAAGAAGTTTTATCATTAGAAGACATTGATTTTGGGGTTAAACACCTGGAAAATGGGAAAGTTAAGGACATTGAAGATTACTAGGTAGAAATCTTAAAAATTGGAGGTCCTGTCCTCATCCCCCATATCCAAACGATTTTCAATCAAGCAGTCATGCAAGGGTTCCCTAAGCCTTGGACTCAAAGCCTCATTATCCCTATTTTTAAAAGTGGGGATACAAATAACCCCTCTAATTATCAGACAATTATGATCAGCCCTCTCTTAGCCAAGTTATATGGTATTATTTTGGAAAAGAAGTTGAGCATATGGCTTGAAAGTGAAGGTAACCAGACTAAAGGCCAAGCGGGTTTTAGAAAGCAGCACTCAAGAATGGACCACCTTGTTATGCTTACGATCATTGAGGAGGAATGCCACAATGATAAATCCAATCCCTTTTGTTGTTTTGTGGGTTTTAGAAAGGCCTTTGATATGATTCCTAGAAACAACCTATGGAATATATTAGAAGAGCTAAAGGTTCCTTTCGAGTTGAGAGTTGTCGCTATAAGGTTATACGAGAATGTAATTACCAAGTTAAATAGAAACGAGGGGTGGTCGAAAGATATTAAGTGTAATATCAGAGTTAAACAAGGTTTCCCCCTTTCCGCTACCCTATTTGGCATTTACATCGACAAGCTAGAAGGTTGTTTAGAGGAAGCAGGCTGTGCTGGCATGATCTTAGCTGGGATAGTCATCATCCTTTTTCTCAATGCTGGCGATATTGTTCTTCTCACAAGGTTCCCATCTGACCTTGATAAGTAACTTAGACTTCTTAAGGATTTTTTCTCTACCATGGGTATGACTGTCAACACTGACAAAACAAAAGTTATGATTATCAAATCCAAGAAGGACACTTACGCTAATTTTATGTATGACAATAGTAACTTGGATGAAGTGTCTTCTTACAAGTACCTAGGAATTGATATTCATCACAAGCTCAACTGGAACTATAGCATTGAGAAAAGGATTAATGGAGGGTGGAAAGCTTATTTTGGTCTTGAAAATAATTGTAAAACGACAAACCTCGTAATGTGGGATAGAAAGAAGCTCCTCTTTGAAACCTTAGTCACTCTTGTTATCTTATATGCATGTGAGGTTTGGGGTTGCAGCATCTCTAGAGAATCCTGGAGAAAGATTAATCAAATCCAGAAGCATTTTATAACGTATAACCTCAAAATTAAAAGCAATACACCCTATCCTATTATCCTTATAGAAGTGGGTCTTCCCCTATCGAGAGCCTAGCTATGACTAGGCTTTTTTTGTACAAGCACAAACTCAATAACATAGGAGACCATAGACTTCCTAAGCTAGCTTTAAATTCCAACCAAAACCACCTAAGGCTCAAACAAGGTTGGTATAAAGACACCAGGGCCTGGTTGAACCAATGGGAGATCGATGAGAATGTTGCATTGCAAAACATTAATAACATTAAAAATATTGTTACTTCTAAGTTCAAAGAAAAAATGTGGTGTGAGAAAGATTTAGCAGCTAAAAGAAAATTAAGATATTGTAAGGTGGTCATCAACCCCACCCTAGAAGATCAAAAGTATCTCTCAGTTTTAACTAGTGCAAGGAAGAAAATTAATATAGCCAAGATTAGAACGAAGTCTCATGAGCTCCATAGTGAAACGGGTCATTGGGTAGTTCCTAAAACACCATGGATGGAAAGGATCTGCCATCTCTGTGTGAATATGAACATCGAGGATGAAAATCAATTCCTCTTAGAGTGCCCCGCGTACAACCACATTAGATCTCAGTTTCATAATCTTTGTTGCAATACTGACCTTCCTAGCCTTCTTCGATGTCAAAATTATAGTGAGCTAGGGAGGCTTCTCTGCAAGCTTTTTGAGCATAGGAATAAAATCTTAAATCAAACTGAATAGTTTGTTTTCTTTAGGTCCAATAGGCCAAAGTTTGGTCTCAGTGAACGTTAATCATCATCATCATAATATCATCAAAACCATCTTAAACATTTTAATAAAAGTAATAAAAAATAAATTATATAACTACAAAAGGGAGAATATTGATTCAATCTTTGAGTTATGTATCAAACAAATTCCACCTAGCTGCCATGAAAATTCCACAAAAATGTCTTAAATAGCTATTTAAAAATGTTGTAAACATTGCCATGAGGTTTCCAAGGAAACGACGGCATAACGATCCCATGTTCTCTAGTTGTGTCATCTTCCTTGAGAACCATGTTCCATGGGACCGACTAACCCTATAAATACATATCCCTTCAAATGTTGAAAGGTGCATCAATACATGTAGAAATATAATATACTCTCTATCATTTTTCCTTATCATGTCACATCTATCTGTGTCAATAATTAATATTATCACAAATGTTCTTCTTTATATAAGTGGTGTGAAATATTGAATAATATCACAATATTCTTCCTTATCTAAATCTCAACTGCCATGAAATGATTGCCACGTTTACTATGGAATAAATCTTTTAACAGAAACGTTTACCATGAAATAGTTACAACGTTTACCGTTGCAGTAGTGACATATTTTCAATATATATATATATATAATATTAATTTTTATTGTTTTAAAATAAAATAATTTTCCTAATATCAAATTAGGTAATAAATTTATTCGATCTATTACTTATTCCTTTGCTTCTTTGATTATTGTTATTTTCATATAAGTTACAAGGTTTTGTGTAGGTTCTGATTTTGGATTTTCTTCATTTGCTCGTTAGTAACTCAGATTACAGGGTTTGTGTGTAGCTTTTGATATTGTTTTATATATTTTTAGCTTATTCGTATTTTGTAAATCAATATAATTTAAATACGGAATGATATTTCTAATGTTACCATTGTTGATTTCTTTTATAAAATGTTAGGTTTTAATTTATAATTATAAAAAAGGGTGGAGCTGTTTTTAGTGTGATTTTTTGGATTTTTCGGTGCCAAAATCTGGTGGAAAAATTTGAGGTGAAATCTTGATTTGCATTATTTAAACTAGTTTTATGACTCTATATATAGATTCAACACCTTAAAAAACTGCTAGGGCACTTCGATTGCATAGGATTACCCATCAAGCTTGTGATTTCAATAAATTCTGTCCGGATTTTAGAAAAATTTGACTAGAAAATCCCATCGTAAAAGCTTCCAAAAAGTCGCACTAAAGACAACTCCAAAAATAATCAGAGAAAAACAAATATTTACTTAATTATTTATATCGAATTTTTTACTTTAATTGATTATAAACTATTTACTACTAATATTAAAAATATATATATATATATATATATATATATATATATATATATATATATAGATAGATAGATAGATGATGTTATCCTCTTCTTTATAGAGTTTTATATGCATGCTTTATTAGCTTAATATAAGAGCTATTTGTGGAAATTATACTTGTGTTTTTTTTTTTCTCTTTTTTTTATGGACACTTATACTATTCTCTTTAGGGGAAATGATTAGTTAATAAGAAGATAATTTTTGAATCACCCTAAGTAATGCTAAAACTTGGTATGAGGATTTGGGGCAGACGATACATAAATGATTCTTTTTACCTACTAGAGGGTAACACATTAGTTAGGTTATTGCATGCTTCTCACTAATTCCATTCACTCGTTTCCATTCATGATGGATATATATTCTTGTAGCCTCAAGACTTATTTTTTTAGCCATGGTGACCCCTCAAGTGGTATGAAAAATTAGTTGAAGGTGAGGAACCATTACTAGCTAGTGGATAATGCCTAATTGCAACCTCCACCTTTCCCCACATTTGGACGACTGTAAAATGCTCCAAGTAATCTTGTTCAAGCCCTTCCCAGTTAAAATGAGTCATCAGATATAAATGTTCCAGAAGGCCTATAGATTCAAGCAAAAGTTATAGCAACATAATTTATAGACTTTTCTAACACTCAATAAATAAGTAAAGCCATGATGAGTAAGAAAAAAAAAAATCTAGCCTTTTTATGCAATTTACTAGGCTTCCAAGGAGAAGGAGGAGGTCCTTCTTTAGCAACAAAAAGATTGAACTAACAAGGTCATGAATGGAAATTTTATCTGAGAAATGTAAACTAAAATCCACCAATAGGGACACAAATGGAAGTATGTTCTCAAAAAAATCAACCAAAGGAAAGGAAGGAAGGGAAGAATAAGTTGAGATTCTTTAAAAAAATAACATTAGGGTTGAGAAACATGTTCAAATGGGTGGTGGCATTGCAAAGATGCATTAAGTGATCTGAAAATGGGGCACTTAGGCTTCTTGTCTAGCTTACAAGAACCTCTCCCACTTTCAAAGCTTGAATATTCCCAAGTCTTTAATGATTAACCAATGCAGAATTAAGAAATGCTTGAAAATATAGGCATATGCTTGTATTTATTGTTGGCTGTTTATGTGCTTTAAAATCTGTTGTGTATGCTGATATCTAAATGTGCTTGAACATATATATAAATGCGTATAACAGTGAATAATGCAACAGTAAAACAAACACATGAGACCTAGTTTAATTAGGAGTTCACCCACAACTCTTGGGCTACATCTTCATGAGCTCTAGTCAACTCAACTAGGCTCTCTGGGATTATGGTATTAGTCCTTTTTACAAGCTCTTGGCACAACTCCTGCTGTTCTACACAAAAACAGTGGGTTCATATACCATTTAATCCCTTGGTTCTTAAAGTTCTGGCTCTTGGCTCTTGGCTCTGGCTCTTTGGCTCTTGGTTCTGGCTCTTGGCTTCGACTCTGGCTCTTTGGCTCTAGTTTGGGCTCTTGGCTCTGACTCTAGCTCTCTGGCTCTTCGGCTCTGGCTTCTTTCTGCCTTCTGCAACCTTCACGCTCTCTGTCTTTTCACTTGAACTTCAAGTGACCCCAAAGGCTCCCTCAGCTGCTCTTTTTCTTCTGCACTGCCTCTTTGGCTTCTACGCTGCCTCTTTGGCTTCTACTTCGCAGCAAAACCCCAACAGCGACCTTCAACAACAATAGCAACCTTGGCCACTGTCAACAATTCAACAGCCCACAGTCTTTGACATTCATGGCTTAAAATCCAAATCGACACTGCCTGTTGGTTTTTCCCTTCGGCCTCTCTGTCTTCCTGCCACAGTCCGTTCAAATCCTATCTCTGGGCATTAGCAATCATTACTAAACGCCCTTAGGGATGAATGCCACCTATTTGGTAACGGAAGGGGTCTATTGGTGATTTGAATCCATAAAAAAAGGCCGCTCTATGTTTACACAGAAAACGCTACAATACACGAAACAATCTGCAGAAAATTGTTCATCCAAACTTGAAATTCTCATAACCCCACTTTATAGCGCCATCGGGTCCGCCTAGGAATCATTATTGCATATCACGATTTCCCTACCCCTTTGTATTTCGTTAAATAACAAAATATGTGTAAATACATTGAAAAATGGCATTTGGCAGATCTCAAATGTTATGAGATAGCGCTTATTTTTCCATCGGGTCCTGCTGATCGCATTACATATATATAACATATGTGGCCCCGCTCCAATGTGTTGTGCCAACATGATACTGCGATGTGAAAATTCGCAATCGCAAATCGCATAAGTATGAGGCCTCTTAATATAATAGGGTCTATGCTAGCGCCGATATTGGCGATCGCAGTATAGCATTGGCCTGGTCCCCTCGCATATTATGCCGCTGATTGAAATTGTCGATGGGATCTGGACCGTTGATCAGCTAGATCTGATAGTTCCTGTTTACTGCCTCTGATAGCCTAGTTTTCATGGTATTCTTCATGTTTTTAAGGCCTGATGATGTTATCCAATAAGTCCAAGACTTCTCCTTTTTCAGTGGTTTTGCCCTTTTGGGAGATTTTGAAGATTTAGAGAGTTTTTAGACCCATTATTCAAGGGATTTTTCCTCTTTTTCCTTTGAAAAGGGGCAGCTTCATTTTATGATAGCTTTCCCATCTGAAGTCCATTTTTGCCCATTTAAGTTGCGTTGGATTCAAAATAGAGGGATCCCTGCAATGAGACTATTTCTGAGAGCAGCCTGTGATTTTCATTTTCCTTTGATTTACAAAGGATTTGTGCCATTTGGCACCTTTTACCTCTTGCATGAAGTCTTTTAGACTTAGAGGTTTATCCAGGATCCATTTTTGTATCACGCCTTCCCACTAAAAGAACTTTTGGTCTCCAAAAGACTGATATACTGATCTGAACAGTAAATGAGAGTGACTCACCCTCTTCTTTTAGCCTCACTACACTTGCCTTTGCATAGTGCCTCTGACCCAAAGTTTCTGACCACTTCCCTTCTCTAGATGGGCTGGTCTTCTTGGGAAGAACTGTCTTCCTCCTTGCCTTCCTGCAGAACTTCTACTGAAATGGTCATAGAAGGTAGTTTGAGCTTCTTTGCCTTGATCATTGATCCATGGTGGCTCAAACAAATGTGAAGTTCATCTACT
This sequence comes from Pinus taeda, assembly GCA_000404065.3. Taxonomy (NCBI): domain Eukaryota; kingdom Viridiplantae; phylum Streptophyta; class Pinopsida; order Pinales; family Pinaceae; genus Pinus; species Pinus taeda. The sequence continues at coordinate 70,106 of APFE030758032.1, read as the reverse complement.
CCACAAAACTTTCATCTGTACCTGTTTGAAAGGCTGCTAACAACAACTGTTAACAACAACAACATGCATACAAACAACAACTGGATGGACTAACTTCTGCTTCAACAAAAGAAACAAATTTCACATCTTGTGAACACCTCCATGTCTTATATATGCATACAAATGATGGACTAGTTAACAAGCCCACAAAACATGCCCTTAAAACAAATGACCCTTCAAGTCAAGCATGTAGAAAAAGACCTTTAGGACTTTTTGTCAAAAGATGAAACACTTCATTATTATCTCCATTCGGAGACCAAGTTAACTTCTTTCAAGTCAACATGTTATCACATGCATGTCAAAGCAATCGAACTTGCAAGTTAACTACACATACATGTTCAAAAACAAGGAAATCATCAACATCCTTGTGCTCATGCATGCATTTCATCCTTCAACTTTCACTTAAGCACACTGTACTTTCGAAGTTGTAATTAAATATAATGTAGATGCATCAATAGACATGCAATCTTAATCGATAAGAACTCTACTTGTTCCTTACCAATGCCTTTCAAAGGTACTACCGTTGCCTGCACATCAGCATCAACATGTGAATCATTTTGAGACACATCATTCATGGAATCTTCACTTCCATTTCTGCCATCTTCTCTTTCCACTTTCTTCAGCTTTGGTGGAAGCATTGTTGGATTCGATGTCCAACTCTTTGCAGCAAGATGTCCTTGCTTATGGCAATAAGTGCATTGCATGTGCATCCTCTTGATAGCATGATTGGCCTTGTCCAATGGACCTTTGGCCGCTTGCTTCTTTTCCTTCTTATGCTTCCTGTATGTGGCCATTCTCTCTCAACATCTAGTAACATCATGGTTATCCAAACCAAAAAAGGAACATGCAACTCTTTCCACATACTTATGTGGAAATTTATCATGCTTTGCAAAATCAAAAGGAATATAATTAGAACCATATTTATACTTGCCTTTTTCACCTTTATTGCCTTCATGAGGAGGCGAAGCAAATGAAGGAGTGGCTCCCCTTGGAACACCATCAAACTCTTCAAGGTTGTTAGAGTCTCCCCAACTCTTTGGTTCAAGTGTGTGCTTCTAAACACCTACATCCTGTAATTGATGTTTCAAGCTATTGTATTCCTCTTGGATACAAACTTCACACTTCTAAGGTAGAGGACATGAAATGAAACTCCTTCGTGGGACTGTTTCAATGGCTTTCATGTCAGCTTTTGAATTCTGTCCATAAGACTGTCCATAGCCAAGACCCAAATATTTAGGCCTTTCCTCAACCATTATTGGTTCAAAAATACCTTGTGCATGCTTTCCCAAGCCCTTTCCTTCATAGCCCATCTTGGACATTAGCTTGGAACCTATGCCTTTAGTATGTTTCTCAAAAGAACCAATATAAGCATTCTCAGAAGAATTTGAAGACAAACTGGAATGGCTTACCTCTTCTTCAAGCTGGTACTTGAATAAGGCTTCTTGGGCAACAAATAGTTGTGTTTCCAACCCATGCATCCTTTTCAGGCTCACATTTGCAATATGAATTTGCCTCTCCATTTCTTGCAATTTGTCAGCAAGCAACTTCTTCTCTTCCTTCATGGAATTCAACTGCTTTCTAAGCATGATGCTCTTCCTTCCATCCTCATACATTTCTCTCACCACATCCATCATGGTGGACAATTCTTGCTTCATATCTTCATCAAAGAGTCTTGTGAAGAGAGCAGAATTTGAGGACCCACTTGTAGAAGTTGTCATTATGCCAATGGAAAAAAAAAAAACTTTAACAAGATAAATAAAGAGCTTATTTAAGCAACCTCTTGCAACAAACCTCTTGTGCTTTAGATTGCCTTGAGGTCCTTGGGATAGAAGAATGCCTTCAACCCTTCTTCCTATTTGTCCTTCCTGGACTGAGCTATCAACAACTTTCCCTTTACCTATGCAAACTCAGAAAATAGTGAGTCTGCAAAATAAGCATACAATCAGCCTCTTGTTGTTCAAACACATTTCAGACAAGCAGTCTTTTCTCTGTCAATCAAGCATTCTGATATAACCTTCTTAAAGGTGTGATTAAACAATATTAAGCTCTAATACCACCTGATCTGAAAATGGAGCACTTAGGCTTCTTTTCTAGATTACAAGAACCTCTCCCACTTCCAAAGCTTGAATATTCCCAAGTCTTTAATGATTAACCAATGTGGAATTAAGAAATGCTTGAAAATATAGGCATATGCTTGTATTTATTGTTGGTTACTTATGTGCTTTAAAATCTGTTGTGTATGCTAATATCTAAATGTGCTTGAACATATATATAAATGCATATAATAGTGAATAATGCAGTAGTAAAACAAACACATGAGACAGTGTTTTAATTAGGAGTTCACCTACAACTCTTGGGCTACATCTCCGTGAGCTCTAGTCAACTCAACTAGGCTCTCTGGGATTATGGTATTAGTCTTTTTTACAAGCTCTTGGCCCAACTCCTGTTGTTCTACAAAAAAATAGTTGGTTCAGACACCATTTAGTCCCTTAGCTCTTGAAGCTTGGGCTCTTGGCTCTTAGCTCTAGCTCTTTGCCTCTTGGTTCTAGCTCTTGGCTCTGAATCTAGCTCTTTGGCTCTTGGTTCTGGCTCTTGGTTCTGGCTCTCTGCTCTGACTCTGGCTCTTTGGCTCTGGTTCGGGCTCTTAGCTCTAACTCTGGCTCTTGGCTCTAGCTCTGGCTCTCTGGCTCTTCGGCTCTAGCTTCTTTATGCCTTCTGCAACCTTCACGCTCTCTGGCTTTTCACTTGAACTTCAAGTGACCCCAAAGGATCCCTTAGCTGTTCTTTTTCTTCTGTGTTGCCTCTTTGGCTTCTACACTGCCTCTTTGGCTTCTACTTCCCAACAAAACCCTAATAACAAGCTTCAACAACAATAGCAACCTCGACCACCGTCAACAATTCAGCAGCCGTCTTAGACATTCATGGCTTAAAAGCCAAATCGGTGTTGTTTGTTGGTTTTCCCTTTCGGGCTCTCTGTCTTCCCGCCACAGTCTGTTCAAATCCCGTCTCTGGGCGCTAGAAATCATTGCTAAACACCCTTGGGGATGAATGCCACCTATTTGGTAACGAAAGGGGTCTATCGATGCTTTGAATCCTTAAAAAACGGTCGCTCTGTGTTTACACAGAGAACGCTGCAATACACTGAAAAATCCGCAGAACACTGTTCATCCGGACTTGAAATTCTCATAACCTCGTTTTATAACGCCATCGGGTCCACCTGGGAATCGCTATCACATATCGCAATTGGCCTGCCCCTTTTTATTTCGTTAAGTAGCGAAATATGCGTAAATACATTGAAAAATGGAATTTGGAAAATCTCAAATCTTATGAGATAGCGCCTATTTTTCCATCAGGTCTAGATGATCGCATCGCATATATATAACATATGTGGCCCCGCTCCAATGTGTGGTGCCGACACGATACTGCAATGCGACAAGTCACAATCGCAGATCACAAGTCTGAGGCCTCTTCATATAATAGGGTCTATGCCAACGCTAATTGCGATCTACCGATATTGGCGATTGCGGTATAGCATCGGCCTGGTCCCCTCGCGTATTCTTCCACCAATATCCACCGACTGCCACCGCCGATTACGACTGTCAATCGGATCTGGACCGTTGATTGGCCAGATCCGACGATTCCTGTTTATTGTCTCCGATAGCCTTGTTTTAATGGTTTTCTTCATGTTTTTAAGGTCCGATGGTGTTATCCGATAAGTCCAAGACTTCTCCTTTTTTGGTGGTTTTTCCCTTTTGGGAGATTTGGAAGACTTAGAGGGTTTTTAGACCCATTATTCAAGGGATTTTGCCTCTTTTTCCTTTGAAAAATGGCAGCTTCATTTTATGATAGATTTCCCATCTAAGTCTGTTTTCGCCCATTTAAGTTGCGTTGGATTCAAAATAGAGGGATCCTTGTAATGAGACTATTTCTAAGAGAAGCCTGCGATTTTCATTTTCCTCTGATTTACAAAGGATTTGTGCCATTTGGCACCTTTTACCTCTTGCATGAAGTCTTTTAGACTTAGAGGTTTATCTAGGATCCATTTTTGGATCATGAAGCTAGCATGAAACTGGAGCTAAAGGGAGTTCCAATGATTAAACAAGAGATACAAAGGATTCAAGCAGGATGTTAAGGGAAAATAGGTTATAAGAAAGGCTTGGATTATTGGAGCTAGGGAAATAAAATTCATAACCAAAGAAATTTCCCCCAAAGATAAACTCAAACCCAGTTTTAGCTAAGAAAAATACATACAACAACTACCAATGAAGATAATTAAACCAAGAGAAAAAATAAATATGAATACACAGAAGGAAAACTCCTTCGATATAACACACACCACCCCGAAAACATGGACAAGTAGATAACCATGAAAGGAAACATCTATAAGAAGCATTAGTTGTTTAATGAAATTAAGCAAGAGTTGACTTGAGACTCTCAGCTTGCAAGATAGTGCTTTATCACTATAAAACTCAAAGCTAGGGCAATGTTGTTGAAGACCACAGTTGAATGAACCACCAAACTTGAACATTGCAATTCCCTTCTATGTGAATTGAGCACCAACCATGAGTTTGGTAGTAGCTCGAATTTCCCAATTAGGGGACTACATTACCCCTAACTCTTAGTAAAGCACTAGTTAAGGAAAACCACCATATTTTAAAAATGAAACATAACTAAAAACTCAAAATATATTTAATGCCCACAAGTTTCCCAAAATAAATAATCAATATCCCAATTAACATAATATCATAGTAAAACACCAACACATGAAAAATAACTTTTCAATTATTAAAATATAAAATATTCTTGTTTATAAACTATTTATCTCTCACCACCATGAAAAAATTATATATATATATATATATATATATATATATATATATATATATATATATATATATATATAAGAAAAGGTAGAAATTTGTATTAAAGATAATTTGGTTACAAGTCCAAAACCTTTACATATTCCAATCTTCCTTTAGGTTTTAAGATTGAGCACATAGGCTCAATCCAAACCCTCAAGCGAGTACCCCATGATACAAAATTTTCAGTCCCTTTCTAGCTAAAATTTTCCCAAAAAATATCAATATCCAAACACATTTACATTTCATTTTTCACTACTTTTGATTTGATTAAGTCTGACTTATTTTTTTCCTTGGCGAAATACTTTTTCCTTTCTTCACAACTTGAATCTAACCCATGTTTTCTGCTAATTCTAACAAGTCATTCTTCAACAAGTGAGAGTTTATATTATTGATTTCTTCCTCATTTTCCTGATCTGCCCAAGAAGACGCCTTTCCAGCATTATTCCTTATGGATTCAAGAGGGGATCAGTTTTCCATGAGGGCTTGCTACTTTTCCACTTTTGATGATTCTGGAGGATCCTCACTTGCATGCATGTTTTCCTCACTATTTTTTTCCTTGAGATGCATTTTCTTTGATAGTATCCACTTCCTATTTATCTTTTGATTTTTTTTTTATCCTGAAACTCTTCTTCTTTATATAGTGATTTCCCTGAGCTTCCTCGCACCATTTGGGCCTTTGTTTTTTTTTTGTTCTAATACTTAATATTTTGCAAATGCTTGGGTATGTTTTTTATTACATGCCATGTTTCATAACATGCTCTACATCAGAATGAAAATTTCCATATTTAATCTTTTGAACTTAGGCATAGTCTAGAGCCATCATATTAATCTCAACAGGAAAACCCCCATTAAATTCAATCTCCACATATATTCAAGAATGAATAGTCTTATAATTTTTTTTAGTTTTTTTCGCTACGGCAATAAAACTTTCCTAATGTGTTCCCAATAGAGGATAATGATTGGAGATTCCAAAGATGCAGAGGAAGATTTAGAATCCTTGCCCAAACTAGAGTTGTGGAGATTAATGTCATAATTGGATCAAAGATGGGAGACTAACGCTACAAGAAGAGATTGACACTACCCCAGAACCACGACCTAGATTCACAAATGGCCTTCTTGTCCTAAATAATGTTAAAAACATCAACATAAAAACCTTGTGTCATAGGATAAATATTCAAATCATTCATCAAGATAGATTTCCATGTCTTAGAGATCCATTTGTTTATATTAGTCAGCCAGGACCAAAAACCATTAAACTTGCAAACCAAACCTTGCTCTTAAAAATATTTTTCATATCTAAAAGCTTCCTCCTCCAAAGAAACATTGAGGGAAGGAACTTATTGAACTACCAGGAGAACGTATCAGGGTTTTAGCATGGTTCTATACGAAACTGAAGAAGAGTTTTCTATACTAGCAACCATTCCTACAAAGTATATTACCTTCTTCACCAGATCACAAAGATTCACCATTGTTTAGAATATAGTAGAGATACACAAAAATATCCATGCAATCTAAGCATAGATTAGTTGGTTAAGGAAAAATCGTAGTCGCCGCAAGGGTTTAATAGCTCCATCCATCTCAAAATTATTCATAATATATTATATGGAAATTAAAATTCTCATTTCAAAATAAAAATTAGTGAAAAGAAAATATATATATATATTGAAAGGAGGGTCTTTTTTTTCTTTCAAATTCAAATGATCAAAACATGGAAGCGATTGTGTTGTTGAATTATTAAAAGGATTTCCAATTGCCTCCACTTTGAATAGAGTTGTTGTTACAAGCTTGAATTTTTCATAGTGGTCTTTGTTATAGTGTATTTTAGCATGTCTTTCCATGAGTTTCACTAAAAACTGGCATTCAAGAGCATAGTACTATTTTTTTCAATATTTTGACAACAACATTTCTATCACAAGAGAACTTTCACATGGAAAAATGATTAATGTTTTTTCATAGCACTATTGCTTTCATTTAATTAAAATAAATAATTAGTTAAAACAAATTAGTTGCCATATATATTGAAGGAAACATATTTTTGACATTGTAAATAGTGACTTTGAAACAATCAATTTTATTATGACTTAATATTTTAAAAACGATAAAAGGTTAATGAATAATATATTGTATTTGAAAGTGAACATTTTTTTACAATGAATCTAATACATAAAACAAGATATGATGCTCATACAAATGGGTCTCCTATATTATAAATAGGAGGTAAAGTGACATGATGTAACTTACCACTAGGCCTAGCTAACCATAACTAATAAGTTAATAATGAATGCTTATTAGGGCCTTAACATAACCCCCTCTTTCAAAAAATATTTTCCTTCAAATCTTGTACTTGAGGGTGTTTCTTCACAAATTGCACATTTTTCCATGTAGCTTCTTCTAGAGAATATTCTTTCACTTTTATTAGGTACTTCAATGGTTTTATTCCGATGAGATAGAGAACATCAGTCTATAGTTTTTTTTGGTTCAAGAATAAACTTACCTTCTCCTTCTACTTCTATAAGTTCTATTTGCACTGACATAATTTGTCCCAAAACATTTTTTTAGGCAAGATACATGAAAAAACCTTATGAATGCAAGAAGAAGAAAAATGTAATGCAGATGCCACTTGTCCAATTCCATGAATAATATTATAGCATTCATAAAATTTTCGAACTAATTTGTGATTCTTTCTTTTCTTGAGTGTAGATTGCTTAAGAAGTTGTAGTCTTAAAAATAAACAATATCTACCCCTCAAATTGTCTTTCACTTTGATGTTTATTTTCTTTCTACTTCATCCTATTTTGCACCATTTGAAGGTTTTCCTTAATTATTGTTAACGTTTATTTAGTCTTCTTGGTATGCCTCTATTGCTTGTACTTTGGTATTTGTAGGTTTTAACCCCGTATAGAAATTACCTGCATACGAATTCTAAATCACAGGAAAAAATAAAAATGCGAGAGCATAACACATAAAACACATATACACAGATATTTCCCACTGGATCCCAAAACCGAGACTACCAGCTTGATTTTTCATTATATTCCTTTCAATGTTACAATACATATTTATACATGCCGAAGCATCCAATACCATGGACCGAAAAACCATCACGTCCAATACCATGGACCAAAAAAACCATCGATCCAATACCATGGACCGAAAACCATCGCGTCCAAAAAACATGTGCGAAAATCATGCACAAAACCATAGGTGGGTCCGCCCAACCTAACATAGGGTCCAAAACCAAAATTTTCCGGGGGCGCTGCCCCGGACCCCATAAAGTGGGGTTACGGGTACCCCTCAAACCCCCTGTTAACTATGTGGAAAGAATATAACACAACCCAACAATCTCCCACTTGTTGTTTTCTTTCCACAGTGGGCCACAGGAGAGCTTAGTCATTTTTCCAGCCCTGAAATGCCCATTGTTTCTCTACACCAAGAGAACTTCTCAGAGCTCACAGATTTTGTCAATGCATCTGCAGTATTCTTCAAAGTGTCCACCTTTACCAGCAACACCTTTTTTGTCTTCTATCATATCCCTCACAAAGTGATACTGAACATCAATGTGCTTTGTCTTTGAATGATAAGCAGGGTTCTTTGCCAAGAAAATTGCACTTTGGCTGTCACAGTCTATCCTTATAGCTCCCTGTACTACCCCATACTTGAACACAATCTCTGCAACCAAACTGCTTCCTTGCTTGCATGAGTGGCTGCCATGTATTCTGTCTTTGTAGTTGATAGTGCCACTACAGATTGTTTCTTACTCATCCAACTGACTGCAC